>PVKM010037736.1:0-14352 GCA_004027735.1 Carollia perspicillata | reverse complement strand
GAGATGCCATGTCATCGACCATCTTTTTACCTGGCTGCAAGGGAAGTCCTCTTCCTTAGTGCTGGTGAGAGGGCAGAAGGTAGGACATGGGGCCTCTGACCTGTGGCCTGTGTGATTTAATGGGGGTCTGACACCTACAGAGCCCACAGGAGAGAAGCACCCACGGGGACTGTGCATTCGCTGTCACCTGCAGGGTGCATTTCTGCACCTGAATGTCGAGTACAGCTGTCGAGTGATTGGTGAAGCCACAGGCAGACATGAGAGATGAGGGGGTTGGAGGTTGCACTGATTCCAAACGAGGTCAGTACCAAATTAGACCACAGTGCACCGTACATTTGTGAGCTGGGTTCTGTCATCACTTCCTGCTGAACACCTGCTGTGTACAGAGGTCTGTTCTGAACGGGGGGGGGGTTCAGAAGAATGAAACAAAACACACAGCCTTTACCACGGGGAGCTGAGTAGGGACTTTGGTTGATGTAATTGCTGATTCTTGTATAGATGAAATCTGACCATATACAGAGAAATTCATTTGCATGTTAGAGTAATTTCTAGGGAAAAAAAGCTTTGAATCTCTGGGGAAAAAAAAAAAAAAACATGATCACACTGAGAAAAACGAGCCACAGCTTTGAATTTGCTTGGCGTAGGTGAGTTAGGCGGAAAGTCGTGCCCTGGTCATGCTTTTCAATCGATTTGCAGTTTGGATTATTTGTTTGCAAGAAATCTCAGGCAGAGTTTTAAAAGGCAGGATGCTGAAATAGGAAAATGCATTGCCTCTCAGGATTCCTATAAACTTCCAAATGAATCAGCATTTTAATGGAAAAAAATGCCTCCTCTTTCAGGAGGCTTTACGTTTCTCAGAGTTGTTTATGGGTTTGCCTTTGTTTGGAGAGGGATTGAGGTCATCAGTGATTCCTGAACCCCAGGACTGATCCGAACGCTGACTCCAAAGACCATATAAATTAAATTGGACACTGTCATCGCGAAACTGTTTGACTGCTACTTAGAGTCATCGTTGATGACAGACGCGCGTCGTTGAGGTGGTTTTCCCTTCTTAGCATATTACATGTTGAGGGAATCAAAGGGTTAATTTTCTTAGATCCTCCCCACTGCTAAAATGAAGCACATAAATTAACATCGCATTAATACATCGTTACTGTGCTAGTGCATTTTGGGATAGAAGAACAAACCTCCCGCCCTCCCTCCCTTCCTTTCTTTTTTTGAAAAGAAGGAGTTAAGGAAAGGAATGGAGGAGGACGAGATAACATCAGAAAAAGGTCATTTCTCCTAGGTGCTGTTGTTTGACTTATCAACTTTATTATTGTTTCAGTAAGACTCTCATTTTTCATGCCATAAGGGTTATTACTGCATTAATCATCACAGCAGTCTTGCTGAGAGTCGAGGGTTGGGGAAAAATATGAGCGTCGGTGTGAGCGTGGGTACCTGCCGAGTTCTCATCATGTTCTAGAGACAGCGCTAAGCGCTTCTTATGGGCGATCTCACTTGATCCCTCCAGGAAACCTAGGCACTAGGGATTCGCATTGTCCTCCTTTTCGGGTGGAGAAGTTGAGGTTTAGAAAGTTAATTCCGCAGAATTAGAGCATCTTGGCATCTTGGAGTAGAGCCCAGACCCTCTGCTCCTACCCACCGTGCTGCCCTGCTTTCTTCTTTCCAAGGTACATGACCTCCCCCCACACCCATTTTCCTAGATGTATCCATTCCGTATCACTAAGTGCTGGGCATTGTGGTCCCTGCTGGGCACATTGGGTCTGGTAATGCATGGGAACGGCCCATATGGAGGTCAGTGAAGGTCATGGTCAGGTGCAGGGGAGAGGTGGGGTCTCAGAGGGATTTCTGAAAGGGCCACCCAGCAGATGAGTGTCAAAGGGTGATCTCTAGTTAACTGCGTGGAGAAGAGGAGAAAAGCGTTTCAAATTGGAACGGTATCTTAAAAAGTGGGGTGGGGAGCAGGGTTACAGGTAGTGCAGCATGCTCTGTCTGGGGGTGGCATGTGTGTTTAAAAGCATTTTGGCGTTTAGCAATTGTAATAAGGAAGAGGCTTCTTTCTTAAAGTTACATGTATGGACTGTAAAATTTGCCAGTGACCACTGCCAGCTCCTATACCAGAGTTTTGGAAGCAGTGTCCTAGCCTGGTGCTTTCCCATCAGGCAGGGCTCTGTTGAGACCATGGAAGAGAATTACGGCTGGAAGAACCTAAGGGTAGTGTCAAGCGGTTTGCCCGGATTCACATTCAAGTTATTGGTGGGCTGACAGCGCACCCGTCCTGGAGCGCCATGTCTGTGTGTGCCGCCGGCAGCTTCCTCCGGCCCGAGTCTGGGGAGGAGTGTTGGTTATTCTAACAGCCAGGTGGCTGCATGCCTCTGTGATCCCTGGGAATGTTTCCAACAACCTCGATTTTTCCTTCCTTTACACTTTAACCATAAGTGATCCTGCAATTAAGGCGAATTATTGCTACAAGACAATTAGCATCGAATTGTAGGCTGAGTTTCACTGTCTTTACCCCGTGCTTTTTTTGTGATACCACAGACTGACTAAAATTCCTGTTTTTTTAAAACAAAATAATTTTGCACTTAGTGGAACACCATCTTTTATGTATTTCATTAGTGCGGACCCTACTTACTACAGTATGAGAGTGTTTTCTTGTACCCCTTGCTTCAAGTTTATCAAAATATACTTAGTTACATTGTAATTGAAATTCTAGAGAGTGTAAGATACTTTACATTTTTACTTTATATTTTGTGTGTATTTACTTTATATGTTGACTTGAAACCTTGGGAATTTTGTGCTGCATTTCGAAATGGAAACATTATCATACTGTGGTTAGTTGCAAAAGCTCTGGAGGGAGACCTCTGGGTTCAAGTCCATGTCCCACCACTTGTTAGCTGCTTGACTTTGGGCATCCTGAGTGCCTAGCTCACGTGGAGGTCACGAAGACTGCGTCAATCCACGCAGATGGCTTAGAACGATGCTTGACATGTGGCAGGCGCCCAAGAGACGTTAGCCACTGCTCTTCCTACAATTTTTCCGGAAATCTTGGGTTTAAACACGTACAAGGTGGGCATAAGTAGGTTTACAGTTGTGAATCTGTGAAACACAGGGTTGGTTCTTATTATTTATTAATTATTGCATTATTTTCCGAACAACCGTAAACCTGCTTTTGTCCCTCTCTGTATTTGGAAATCTGATAAACTTACGGATAAAAATCTTGTTTTTGCATAGCAGAATAAATAGTACAGTGTGATTCCTATTTATAAATATCATTCAACTGCTTTTTTCCTTGATCATTAAAACAAATAGAAATTTGGAGGGTAAAGGAAAAAGAAGAAGCAAAAAACACTTGTACTTGGTATCTATCATAATTATACATATAGCTTTATTTCTTTTCAATTTTTTACCCTTAAGATTAGGTTTAGTAAAATGTATAATTATAATAATATTGCTTAAATAATTTAAATATTGTTTTTTAAACCTAAGCTTCATGAATATGTTTTCATGTTATTAGTAACTACACAGTAATTATGCATGCTAAAAAAATAGTACATCAAGGGATTTTTACCTTTGCTTATTCAACCACTGGACCCTTAGGTTGTTGCAAGTTTTTGTTGTTATGAGTGATTCTGTGATGACTGTATTTCTCCACGAAAGCTCTTTCCTATCTGGGCAGGAATCCCCGGCACGGAGTCACTGAGCTAAAGGCAATGCGTGTGTAAGGTCCAGTCCGTGGTGACGTTGCCTTGCATGACAAGCCCACCTGCGGGGCACGCAGGATTGATTTCACTGCATTCCTCAGCACTGGGTGCCAGCTTACAAAATGCACTAACAGCCCTGGCTGGTGTGGCTCAGTGGATTGAGGCACAGGCCTGTGCACCAAAGGGTCGCCAGTTCGATTCCCAGTCGGGGAACATGCCTGGGGTGTGGGCGAGATCCCCACTGGGGGGTCATACGGGAGGCAACCACATATTGATGTTTCTCTTCCTCTCTTTCTCCCTCCTTTCCCCTCTCTAAAAATATACAAATAAAATCTTTAAAAAGTGCACTGACAATGAATGGAAAGCAGTATCTCACAGATGGCTCAGATTTTAATGAGTGAATGTGAATGTTCCCTCACTGTGTTGCTTCTTTTGTGAGCTGTGTGATCACGTCTTTTGATGTGGTCATCTTAGTGGCACTTTTTAAATTCACAGTGATTTCCTGTAATCACAGAGTTCAGTTTATATTAACATTTTATACATTGAAGATGATAACCTTTTGTCCATCATATTCAAGGTATTTTGTAGCCTATTTGCCTTTTCGATGTTTAAAAACGTGTTTTAAAGTTTTAAATTTCATCAGTACAATTTATTAATGCTTTCCTTTGTGAGTAATTAACATATTATTATCTTTCTAAATCCAGAGATGTAGCAAAAGGAATCACACAGTGTACCATAATCTCTCTACCCGTGTAAACTTGACGGGCAATAAAAAAATATCTATTCAGAAGCAAAAGCCCATCTTTCTTTGTCCCCCATCCCCAGGTTGTCTTCTCCTCTGTAAAGTATTTCCTGTGAATTTCTTTTAAGAAAAAGAAAACATATTTGCATATATTTTAGCCAGGAAGAGATCGTGCGTAGTCATTGTTCTGTCTCGCTGTTGGTCACTCAAGATGCATTTTGACGATGCTTCTGTGTGAACAATTACAAACCTGTATGTAATTATACATCCATACACACATACATATATATCACAACATTTTACCAGTGGATGGACTGCTTAGTTAGTTCTATATTAACAGACTTGTGATTCTTTCTAGATTCTTTTACAGACACTAAGCTAAGTTCTCCGCCTCACAGAATTGGGAGAAATACTCAGTCTTCTTTCCTTCGGGGATGGCAGTCCCTCTCTGTGTTCAGAGCACTGATGAGGTGCAATTAGAAAACAGACAAATGTCTGAGTCAGAATGGTAGGGCTTAAACAGGGGCTTGGGAATTATAAAGGCTTAACTTTGTGATTTAAAATAAGAGTAATTGTTCGTAATTGGCTTTTGTGATGCATATTGAATACCATCCTTTTCAGCATAATTATGCATTTCACAGCTTAATTCATCCATTATAATGTGATGTAATGTTTAGACATGGCGATAATTACAAATCTTACATGTGTACCAATAAATACACCACCGGTTAAAATAAAACAGGAGCATAGAATAATGCTGTGTCGATGTGAGAAATTAAGGAAAAACAAGTGGTAATGAGCTGTGTGTTTCAATGACTCAAAACCTTGCCTCTATCTTTCTACCCCAACTGTCTGGTAAAGGAAAACCCGCCTGGGCCCATGGGGAGGTTTTTATTTCTGCCCTCTGACCAGCCTTCGGAGCCCCCACACTGCAGCTTGGAGAGCTGGGCTCAGGAAATGTGCCTTGGATGCATCCTGGTACTAGTAGGGGCTCAACATTGAAGAGATTATCTGCACCGTTTGCTCATGTGTGAGTGTAATGAGTAAAGAATGGCTCTAACCCAGCACGCTAAAATGAGTTTGGCCTGTTAAAAAGTAAACAATTAAATCCTGTTAGAGTGGCTTTTGTATTTAAAAGATACTTAATTGCCTATGTTGTTTAAAGTTAACAATTTCACCCAAGAGGTTCTTGGAGAAAGAGATGTTTCCCAGGGCTCGTGGAAGTGTTTGCCTTCAGAAGCTCCCGTCTCATGCTACATGTCCAAATCAAGGCAGGCGGTAAGGGGGAAAGAGCAAGCCACACTTCCAAACATGTCATTAAAAATACGTATTGGCTGGGCTTCTCCTGGTTCACCTTGGCCACACTTCTGCATGGCAAAGCTGCGGTGCCTTTGATTCAGGGGGCTTGTTGCTCATGAGTTGCATGGGAAAGAACGGGAGGGAAATGTGAGTTTTGCAGGAGAACTCTGTGCTGTCCAAAATAGCGCAGTGGTCTGCCGAGAGTGGGGCCGTTCTGTGCTCAAAGTACGGTAACAAAACCTGGGATGCGAAGCCCCTGCAGGAGGCATCTGTCCCCTTGCCAACATTGCTCACCCCCAGGTGGCGGACCCTCTAAGTGGGGGCGGGTGTTTTCTTTTGAATTTTCTCTTGTATTGAGCTTCTGTGACTGTATGCCTTTCCCTCTCCCCAAGAAACACACCCCTGCACACCCTCTGGTCCCTCTGATGCAAGGTGCGTCCTTTCTGTTTGCTGCAGTGTTTCCATCTTCTTTTCTAGGTGTAGGCAGAGGGGCATTCACTTGTTCCTGTGTGGTCATTTTAGGAATTTGCGTTCGAGGCCCTTGGGCCAGGCTTCACTGCAGCCAGCCAGAGCTCCTTCGGGCTGTGTGAACCGCTTGGCCACTTCTTGAGAACTGTTTCTGCCTCCCCCACCCGAGCCTTCTGTGTGTGACAGGGGGCGGCAGGAAAAGCTTGCCCGAGTAGCAGGGATGACTGCATCTGGTGGCTTACCAGGGCTGTTAAAATTCTGTCGCTGAGCCAAAAAAACAGGTACTGCTTCCAGGAAGTGAGCGAGGGCTGCGCAGCTGGCCCCAGGTGTTCCCAGGAAAGTAGGGATACGCCCGCTGTCCCTGTTCACAGCTCATAAATCTCCTGATTTATCGTGCCACTTGTGACTCAAGGCACGCTAACTCTAACTCGTGGGGGGATTCCCACTGAAGTCGGAGCCCCCAGTAAAACCAGGGAGGAGAATCGGGAGTGAAAACGGCGTGCGTTGTTCTTTGTTAGGAAAGAATCCTGTGTCTTTAGTTGTAGACCAGCACTTGCCTTTGAGA
Source organism: Carollia perspicillata (assembly GCA_004027735.1). NCBI lineage: Eukaryota > Metazoa > Chordata > Mammalia > Chiroptera > Phyllostomidae > Carollia > Carollia perspicillata. Next base: position 7,571 of record PVKM010037736.1, on the reverse strand, counting down.
ATCTGGCGGATGTGTTGGTGGCTTTGTTCAGGGCCGTGCGCAGACACACTGTCTGGCCTTCTGAGGACACAAGTGCACAAATTACAGGAATTACACAGATAAGTTGATAATGCTTGGAATCTGGGTGTGTGCGCTACTTACCATATGAATAGCTTCCCACTTCCCTTCCTCCTCCTCCAACACAGCTCATTTCTGTGATAGGGCAGATCTGCACCCCAAGGCGTGTCCATAGTTTTCTGGGGGGGGGGCGGAGGACACAATGTCCTCTAGGCAGCTACAGATGAATACTGCCGTGCAGCTTTCTTGCATGATGCTTAATGATCCTCAGAGAAAGAGGCCTTGCATCTTTGATCTCTTAAATGCAGTGGAATAGGGAGCAGAGAAGCCTGGGTCTCGCTTTCTTCATCTGTAAACAGAAGAGAAAGAGTCCTGGCAGTTCCCGAGCACTTGCTCCTGCTGTCAAAGCCTCCTTTGATGTCGTGAGGGTTAAATGAATGAATGGATTGCCGCATGTCCAGAGCGATTTTTACCGTATGCTTGATAAATGGTAGCTCTGAATACCAGGATGCCGTCCACAGGGGAGGAACACTGGGGTACACAGGAGGGCTGAGTGACTCTGCCCGGGGCGCACAGTTCCTGGCGGGGCCGGGCCTGTCCTCCCCCAGACCCTGCACTCTCACCCGCCCCACCCTGTATATAATGCCTCTCAGGAAAACGATAGCATTCCACCTGTCAAAATTGGGTGGTCGGTTGAATAAAACACAGAACAGTGTGTGTGAAAGGCATGAGTTTAACTCTGGGTAGACAGACATTAATTGGAAATCTGCAACGAGGAGGCGCGGAGCAGGTCACAGAGAGTCGGGGTGCACAGACCCTGGCCCCCGGAAGCTGCATCTAGGGCGGGGAGCAAGCAGCAGCCTGCAGTTGCAGGGCTGGGTGATAAACACGGTGATAGAAAGATCTTCAGGGCCCAGGCGAGGCCCGAGGAAGGAGCCATCTGGAGCGGGTGGGGTGGGTGGGGTTCGATGGATAGGAGCAGGCCTCCAGCAAAGCAGAGCTGATGCTGGCGGACTTTCTGCAAACCAGCAGGGCCACTGAACCGCGATGGAGGAGTGGGGGCCAGGGCGTGGGGGGAAGAGGGTCAGACGAATTACTGGGAATCAGCAGTTTTCCTCATAAGTGTACATTCCATGTAAATATTTTTTAGCCTATCTACCCAGTCAGCTAATATTTTTCCCCCCACCAGAACAGATTGGGAGCTCTGTAGAAAGCTAAGATTTTTTTATTTGATTTGATTTTTTTTCCTCGGTGAGAAGGAAGTATTGAAGGATTAAGTGGGGAAAAGTCCAGTTTCCATGGTGTGAGGTCACTGAGGGCGGCAGCGTGGAAGATGGGCTGGGAGGGCGTGTGAACGTAGTGGGGGGGCCCCTCTGAGATAATCCACACAGTCGGTGACCCAGGCCCAGGCGTGGGTCCTGGGGACAGAGGAAGCATGGCCTGATGCTGAGGAGGACCACTCCTGGCCCCTCTGCAGGGCTGTGAGGTCTTGGACATGTCAAGGAACCTCTCCAGGCCTCAGAGGCCTGTCTACACGTGGATGGGGTGGGATGAATTTTAACCACAGTGGGAAGAAATCTGGGGCTTTTTTGTTTTTAAAACAGAAAGCAGAAGTGATTTGATAAGATTCATTTCAACAGGGCTGACCTATATACTGCCTGCTGGCTTAATTGGTTTGTTAGGGTTGCTTAGCCGCCCTCCTACAATGAACTCCAAGTGCATTCTAGCAGATTTATAGCCTCCCGTTTGTAAGGAATGTCATTTGCAGAATGATAAAGTCCCCCCATTCTTAACTTTGGAAGGCTCGTGTAGAAGAAATAAGAGACTTTATAAATATCTGGTAACCTTTCACCACTTTAAAATATTGAGAGGTGTGTGACGCTGATGGCGGCTTGCTTTGCCTCCTGAATTATTCCTGAATTATGCATGCCCTGCACCCTGGCGTTCTTCATGGCTGTGCTTATCGAGTCCTCTTTTGTTCTAGCTGGTTTTCAGCGGTGGTGCTTGTAAAAGCAGGGGTCAAAGCAAATCCATTAAAGAAATCTGTTTGGTGTAGGAAGGTCCTTCTTTGCCATCCTATTCTGTTCCTTGTTTTTGCTTGCGCTTTGTTTATTCATTACCAGATTGGTCTGCCGCAGGGCAGGATGGGGGGCAGTGGGAGGAGCAGCCCCTGGGGTGTTAACAGCTGTGGGCTGGGCTAATGACCTGGCATGAAGCGGGCACACCTCCTCCTGGCTCCCAGCAGCTCTAAAGCAGTTCTCTTCTTGCCCCCTCCCACCTCCCCGCTGCACCCAAGGAGATATTATACGCCATCTGTATGGTAACAGTTTAAGCCTTAGCTACTTTTTAACCTCATCGTGATAAAACAAAATAGATTGGAGTAAGTGATTAAGAACAGGCTCACGATGTTTGCTCCCACTGATTTTCTCCGGACTCCAGCTGCCATTAGAGAGAGTTAAAAACATGGGATGCGGCGGAGAATTAGCGTGTCCTTTTCGTCCCCTTTCCCCTTCCCCCGACGATTCCTTTAGGGTCTGAGTATGAGATCAAAGGTACTGTTTAGATTCCGTACTGGAAGTAATGATGACTCTCTGCAGAAGCCACTGGTAACATTGGTTTCTTTTAGTCATTTATAACATGGCTTATTTCTGTAGTGACCACGACTACCTGCTTTCTGAGGGAAGAACCTCCCGGGCGGCTGTCACGCCTGGCCCATCCGGATTAATTAGGAAGGGCTTCCCACGGATTGCACTGTGGGCTGGCGAGCCCTTTCATCTCCCCGAAGAGGATCATTTGTGAGATGACCAGAGGTCAGGATCCCAGCAGTAGGGACTGGGGGGAATCCAAGGCCAAGGCTACCTCTGTTGGGAAGTCCAAGTCTGCTGAGAACCGCCTCTCTCATCCGAGTTCCCGTTTACAGTCAGCTGGAGAGTGTTGGGGTGCTCTTTCTCAGGGGTTCATGCGGTTTTAGCTCGTACTAGCTGGACAGGAAGAACCTTTGCCAGAACACTTGTTCCACTTAGCGTGTTGATAACTGAAAGACACCACGCGGTGCTCAGGCGATATAGAGAAATGGGGTAACATGTAGGGTGCACACACGGGAAGGCATGAGGGTGTTGACTTGCTGAGTCCTATCTTCGTTCGGCAGGAACTCACTGGCATCTTCCAGCCAGAGACGGGCACCAAGGGAGGCTCAGTGGGAATCTCCCTCAGAGCCTGTCCTCAAGGTCCGTGGTCCAGAAGGCGAGACGGGGCTCGTGTGCAGCTGCCATGCACGGTCGGTGAATGTGGACACGATGCCACAGGCGTTCAGGAGAGCGACCCCTTCCAACCGACTGGGTCTTGGAGGAACTGGAGTCCCATGTGTTAGTGGTGAGAAGGGCCTGCCGTGAGTGCAGGAAGTTACAAATGGTCTTTTCCCTTCTAGGGCCAACATCGCATCCCTGGGCTTTTAGCCTGTTAGCTAAAAAAGTATAGTAATTGGTAATTCTTTAATTACCATTAGCCTATTAGGCACCATAGGAGATTAACAACAACTAATAATAAAATGGAAGAATTACAGCATATACTGAAATAAAACTTATGTGAGTGTGATCTCCCTCTGTCTCTTAAAATATCTTATTTTCCATACTATACTCACTCTTTCACTTCAGCGGGGGTGTCCAACCCTGGCCCCTGGGCCACATGTGGCCCTGGATGGCTATGACTGCCGCCCAACACAGAATCATAAATGTAGTTTACTTTGTTTTATTACTAAGTTTTATTACTCAGATATGTACGTCTTCTATGTTAGTGATCACAAACTTGGGATCTGCTCGATGATTTGAAAAGATTATCTGAAGGGCCGCTGCATAAGTAGGGTTATTATGTGAGGATTTTTTGCTTGTCTGTGGTGGCGGATATCATGAAAATTACGCACGGACCTTTTTTTGCTCATCAGTTTTCATTAGTGTTGGTGTGTTTGATGTGTGGCCCAAGACAACTCTTCTTCTTCCAGTGTGGCCCTGACGTGCCAAAAGGTGGGACACCCTGACTTAAAGGAAGCACTTTACAGCTTCTCTGTGGTGTGTCCGAATTGTCAGCATCATCACTGTTGCACTTTGGGGCCATCGCTAAGTAGAGTGCGGTTGGCTGAGACACAAGCTCTGCCACACCAAGACCACCGTTGAGTAGCAACTGGGTGGAGAGTGTATGCAGTGTGGATTCTCGGGACAAAGGGCTGATTCATGTCCCATGTGGGGTACTGTGGGGCGCCCCGCAATTTCATCATGCTCCTCAGAACGGTGTGCAATTTAAAACGTACAAATTATTCATTTCCAGAATTTTCCATTTAGCATTTTTGGACCAATGATTGACTGCGGGTAACTGAAACTATGGAAAGCAAAACCGTGGTTGTATACATATGTATGTTTTTATGTATACGTTACTTAGGTATACTCTTAAATGTGGTGGAGATGGCTAGCGCATTTGTGGCTGGATAAAAGGAAGAGGAAAGTGTCTACACCCGGACAGTTCACCTATTTATTTCAAGGCAGAAATCGTTGGCATATTTTGGCTTGGAAGATCTCACTGTAAAGTCAGAGACGTGATAGAGACATTGAACTAGAAGTAAACCTGTCCTGCATTGGATTGACTGTTTAATAGTTAAACAGTGGGGCCGTGTCTGGAATTTACTTGTTAATCTTTTATGAACTTTCTGTCTAAACCTTTATTGCCTTGAATTAAAACAGAGTTTTTGTGTGCATGTGTGTGTTTGTTAATGTTTTGTTTAATGGAGTACATTTTTAGTTTTGGGCCTTTTACAATGTTTTTTAAGTTTGGCAGGGCTTTCAAAATATTTTCTTCTGCTTTGCCCTCGAAACAAAATTATAACCAGGTTAACCTTTTTTGTTGTTGCTGTTGATATATTGTGGAAGTGTTTCTACTTCTCTGACTTGTAAAAGTGTCTTGTTTTGAGTAAGTTTAAATGTTGGGCCCTGAAAGATGAGAATTTGAATTTACTTATTTGAATTTACTTGTGTCACCTGGACAATCACCTTGGCTCTTAGGAAAATGTGTAAACAAAACCCTGTGGCTGCAAAGTTTCCCACGTGCAGTAGTAAACCAATGAGTGCCCATGGTAGGGAATGAGGCTCATAGGATCGAAAGTTCACGGACACCATCCACTAACTCGTCGGTTGTCCAGACATCACAGGAGTGTCCGCTAAGTGACCTGATGGTGCTCAGTGCTAAGGGTGCAAACTTAAATAGGAGATGAATGGAAGGCCAATTTTATTTTTGAAAGTGTTAGTATTTTCTGTTTAAAGATTTTATTTATTTATTTTTAGAGAGGAGGGAAGGGAGGGAGAGAAACATCAGTGTGTGGTTGCCTCTCACATGCCCCCCAGTTGAAGACCTGGCCTGCATGTGCCCTGACTGGGAATTGAACCAGTGACCCTTTGGTTCTCAGGCCAGTGCTCAAACCAGTGAGCCACACCAGCCAGACCCTGAAAGTGTTAGTATATTTAATACTGACTCATTGAGATCTTGGAAGTAAAGTAATGTTCAGTTAATTATCCAATTTTAAGTTTTTGAATTATTGTCTTTGATATGAAATATGTCCTAGGTTTCTCGCCATGGGACCTGAAGTCTTACCGAATGCACTTGGCAGTGGTCATGCCCTCTTTTCCGTGGTCTCTGGCGATCCGAGCAGAGAATGGGTCCATACCCCCTATTCCTTGGCTTCCTTGTTTCCTTTTTTCCCTGCCTCCCTTTTGCTTTCTCTCTCGTGATCTTGAAATCATGGGGAAATGAGGTAGCTCTTCACGAGATGGTTCAGGTGATTTTTCAGGCAAGAGCCGTTTCTGTGCCTGCTCTGCATATCACGCCTGGCCAAGGGCCATGAAGGGAGAATAATGTGAGCCGGGGGCAGGTCACTCGGGCACTGTCCTTGCTTGACCTCACCTGCCTAGTCAGCTGTGTGCCTTGCCTGGCTCTCCCTTAGCTGCTGGCTCAAACAAAGCTCCAGATATAAAAGGAAAGTTCGTTTTCCAAATATGGGCCCCAAAACCTTACTTTCAGAACTGTGCACATGAGTCGTGTGTGGGGAATCCCTCGGCTCAGCAGAAATGGCGAGGACTTCCTCGACATTGGATCCTGAACAGACCAGCGCTCCAACCACGCTGGCTCTCAAAGCGCGCCAGTGAGGAGGACCATGCGGCGGTGGACACAGCTCCGTCTATTTTCTGACCTGTCTTTGCAGATCTGCTCTGTGGCTGGTATTCTGTGACTCCTTTCAGATGACTGTGCAGTCAGTGGATTGAGGTGGACATAATGGCAGACAGCATAATGAATGGTCTTCGCAGTTGTCCCGGTTACACGTGAAGATGCATGGCGTTAGTATGGTTCGGTCTTCTTACCCAGGCGACCCTTCCTAGAGGACCCTTACCCACTGCATGCAAACCGCATGGCTCTTTGCTCTCCTGTGGGGTCACCACCACAGCTGTGGGGTAAGGAAGGAGCTCCCTAAGTTTCAGAAAATGCTTTTGCAGTGGGTATTACTCCCAAAGGGGTGACGTCCTGCCAGGGAAGAGCATGTAGAACACTTTGTAAGTGTACGAATTGGGATTATAGAATCTGTAGGATATAGAGAATTCTCGAATAAGAAATTCCATAACGTTCATTTTCTAAGAACAGGGACTTAGGTGCTGAATTTGGATTTGATGGCTCCCTTGCCTGTGTACCCGAAAGCACCTGGTGAGCACCTCTGATCCTCCACTGGAACCTGTGCTGTCCTTGTTCAGGTCTGGATCCCACCAGACAAGAGGAGCCAGAGGCCTCCTCTTGTTCATTTTGTTCTCCCAGGTCCTACTGCAGTAGTAGGGTTGCAAGATAACATATATGATGCTCAGTTAAACTTGAACTTCAGATAAATATCAACTAAGTTTTATCTTAAATTTGTCCCGTATATACATATGTTGTTAAATTTGAATTTTACAAAAGATAAGCAACAAGTAACTTTTTAATATAAATATATACACATCTCATACAATATTCAGGGTTAATTGGTCATTCTGTATTTTTGCAATATTTGCTAAACCAGGTAACCCTATGTAAACTTCATTACTTAGAAACTTTTTTAGGGGTACCATATGGTATAATCGTATAACTTGATCGCAACTAAAGCACACCGAGGTGTTCACTGGGCTTGGTTTCTTCCATGGACTGTGGGATGGGAATTGTGAACAGGAGTAATTACCTCCTTCACCAACCGTATCAGTGAAGATGGACCACTCCACCCACAACGACTGGGTAGCCTGGACAACAGAAATGCGCAGCGAGGACCCGATCCGTGGGTTGGCTAGTGCGTCTGCCCTCCTCGGACCCAGGCGCTCCTCAACTGGCCGTGACCAGCCATCTTGGGCCATTGTACATATTACCTGATAACAGAGTTGTCGGGGGTTACGGAACTCTGGTTTCTGATTCTCTGTGTACAGCCCTCCAGTGCTCCCTGTCCTTCCCAAAAGGTGGGCAGG
>PVKM010037735.1:0-14351 GCA_004027735.1 Carollia perspicillata | reverse complement strand
CTGGGAATTATTTTTCTTCAAATTTTAAAGGCCTTGTTCCATTGTCATCTAGCTTTTAGTATATATTGTTTTAAAAAATCCAAAGCTTGCTTGATTTCTTTGTATATGATCATTTTTCCTCTTGTCTGTTGAATCCTGTAAATTTTCTTTGTATTCCCAGTGCTTTGAAATGTCACCATGATATGCCTTCGTGTGATCTATTTTTGCCCTTTGTGCTAGACACTCAGCCTTCAGTACTAGGAACTATTCTTGAATTATTTCTTTGATAACTTCCTCCTCTGTTTTCTCCTATTATTTGGATATTGTACCTCCCACTGATCTTCCAGTTAATTGTCTTTTCTCTCATTTTTCCATCTGTGTCTTCTTGCTCTACTTTTTAGGAGATTCCTCAGTTCTTTCTTCATGTCCTTCTATTGAGCTTTTTCTTGAGTTTCTGTTCTCATATTTTCATCTTCTAAGAGTTCTTTTTCCTCCAAATGTTTGTTTTTAAAATGGTATTATGTTTTCTTTTGTGGATATTAATGATTCTTAAAAATCTTCTCCTTGCGTAGTATCTGTGTAAGTTGCTTTTTCTTTTTCTTCTCATATTAGTAGCTTTTCTCAAATATATGATAATCCTGAGTTTTATCTGCTAATGTTTAAGACTGAGGGACTAAAAGTTCGATAGGAAGCTCTGGGTGGCTCCGGCTTGTTGGCAGTGAGCTCTACTGCAGGGCGTCCGGGCCATTAGAGTACAAAGTGAATCGCTTATGTGCTTAGGTATCTTCCAGTAGCTACAGAAACATGCAGAAAAGAAACACGAGATTAATTTTAATAATACAGTTTATTTAATTAAAATATTACTCTAATATATAGGAAATATAAAAATTACTGTGATATTTTACATTCTGTTTTCATATTAAGTTGTACTCCAGTGTTTATCTTACATTTATAGCGCACCGTAACTCGCATGCTAAATTTTCATTAAAAACTTGATGCATATTTAGACTTCATAAAATGTACAAGTGAAAAGTACCAAGGGCATTCCAAATATACTTAAGTTTAACAGTAACAATAAGTTATTAGTTTTTAAATTTAAATTTTGTGAAATTAAATAAAATTAGACAGTCCTTCCTCGGTTGGTTGCACTAGACACACGAGAAGTGCCCACCTGGTAAGCGGGACCGCAGAGCTCTCGGGCGATCTACTGAGACTGTGTCGGTAGCTGTAGGTCATGTTCCGCTCCCCAGAGGAGGCTTTTCCAAACTGCTGCCTCCGGGGTAAGGGCCAGACTGCCGGGATTTTGAGAAACTAGAAGGGGAAGGTGCTGGGCGCCTCAGCATATAGTGTGCGTAGACTAACTTAGTCTTTCTTTATTGTGTAGGGTCCCTGCCTACAACCGCGCCGATATCCCCCAATTTAGAGACCCTCTGTGTTACCCTCCTCTAAGAATAGACTTCCAGACTTCAGCTGGAGTAAGAGAGGACAGTCTCCCAGTGGCGTGTGGGGGTAGGGGCAGGAAAATCTACAGGTCTGCTTCTTAAACAGCTTTCAACCAGTCATATTTTAAACCTACCCCCTCCAGCCCCTGCTTCCGTAGATACCTGGTGCTGCTAATTTATGAGCCTTTCGAGGATCCTTAGGTATACTTGGGATTGGTCATTGGCTTTTCCTACTTCTGGTTTAGGACTCAGCCGCTTAGGTCTGTTGGGTTTGCCACTAGTCCTTCCCTTTATTTCCAAACTTCGAAATTTGGTTGTGGTTGTACTTTTCTTATTCTTCCCAATCTTGTAGTCTCCATCCTGCAATCGTTGTTTTCTTTCTAAAAGTTCCTTTTCTATACATTTAGAAGGGTTTCAAGAAGGAGCAATAGATGTTTTGATTCAACCTACCATCTTTTACTTGGAAGTCTCTGTTTATCTGTACTTGTGAGCAGAGTTTGCTGTTAAAAAGTTTCATTCACTATTTAGACTTCCTTTGGTATCTATGTGTGTAGTTAAAGGTTTTAGTGATAGTTTTAGTGGAAAACTCCACTGAAAACTCCATAGTTTAGTATTCAGTGCAGAGAGGCTAGGAGAATAAGGGGCTGGTTTGGGGACAGAAGAGATTGACAGAGAACGAGCAGGTCAGTGGTGAGGTTGGAATGGCTGGAGTCCTCATTTTAAAAAGCTTGGAAATCTGAAGCATAAGGCGTAAATGTAGTTCCAGAAGCATTGGCCTTCCTGGAGTCCACTATTTTTAGGTCTTTTTTGCTTTTCATATTTTAGGAACCTCTTATTCTGTATTTCAGAGAATCCACAAAACAACTAATAATATGATTTTTAAACACTGTTTATGGACACAGTATACATAGGATCTGTAAGGAAAGCACACAGCAGTAAATAAACGAATGATACACCCTCAAGGTACCACAGCAACAGGTTCCATTTCAATAATTGAATTGGGCTTGCTGTTCGGGTGTTCCTTGGGGTTCCGAAACAATGTTGCCTTTCCTGTGATTCCCTTTGCTGGTAGTTGGCTGCCCTCTCTTGGACGAGTTGAGGAAATGCAGCTCTTGTCCTGCATGGATTGTTTTTTGCGGTCCTTAACTCAAATTTAGCACTAAAACATGGATAATTATTTAAAAGAATTAAATCTGTTTCTAATGATGCACCATGCGAAACTGTTTTCTTCCTTCTTATAAAACCATGTTTACTTTTGTATCTAAGTACAAGTGTTAATAGGCACTAAGTGGGAACAAGACAAGAATTTGGGGAATGCAAAAATTTGGGGCTTTGGAATATGGAGATGAGTTCCACACCCACCTCACCTCTGATCATGTGACCGCGATGATTTACTCCACCTGTCTGAGCTTCCGTCTCTTCACTGAATAGATTTTAAGGGCTTCTCCAGGGACTGTTATTTTAGGAAAGCAGCCCCAGATTATGGTATTTGTTCACAGGAGACAGAATGATTAGGTCTCGGGCTGTACCCTGAAGGAATTGAGTCTGGAAAGGGATAGAGGAGGCAGACAATCAAGACAGTTGTTCCTCGCTTCTGGTGCTGTGAGACAGGCAGGTACCTATTACTGTGGAAACACCAGGAGCGGCACACGTCCAGTGAGAAGAGGTGTCATCCTGCAGGGCATCTCGGAGTTGACCTTGAAAGCACAATCTGGGCTGAGGGAAGCAGCAGCGGGGGGGAAAGTCTGGGCTGGTGAGACAGCCTGATCTGTTTGTGAGCTGCAGCTAGTTCAAGTTGCCCAGAGGAGTTGCCCAGGGGAGGGTCTGTTGAGAGAGGAGGAGTCAGGGGAAAGAAGCCAGAAGTGTTGTACGCCATGCTGAGGAATTTGGATTTTGACCCGAGGGCCATGGGGAGCTATTGAAGAGTTTTAAATGAGGAAATAACATGGATAGTTGACATTTTAGAAAGATCACGCTTGGATATATAGTATGGAGAATGGATTTGGCGTGGTGCAGATGGGACCAAAGGCAGGGAATTCAGGTAGGAGGCCGTTGCGTTAAATCAAGCAGGAGATAATAATGGCGTGAACTTGGGTAGTAGTGGTGGGGAGGACGGAAGAGAGATAAGAGTCTGTAGGCAGAAAGAACCGCTTACTGGTTTCCTCGCAGCTGTGAGCAGTCCAGCTGGCACTGATTCATTACGTTTACGTTCTGTTACCTGGAGTACAGGCATCCAAGAATTGTGTAGGTTTTGCTTGGTTCCCAGGGAACAATTTGTGTTCGGAGTCCAGGTGCAAATAACTTTGACCTTGGCAATGGCAACCTAAACTGTACACACTCAGCCCATCCTTTTTGTGGCTTGTGTCACTTCTCTGGGCTGGGTGACTTAGGGTGGTGATAGAAGGAATTGCTGGTCTCCTCAGATGTCGCTGTCCCTCCCTCACGGCCCTTCTGCCTTCACTCCCAGCAAACAGCGCACACTGAGTAACTCCACATCCCACTGCTGCCGAGCAGTGGGGTTTCTGTTGTTTCCGACCTTAAGGTTTCAAGTGATTGGCACTCGGTCAGCAGAAGCTTGACCTCCTCTGGACCATGGAGAGCAAAGTTAAGATTCACATTTTAACTAGATTTAGCTGAACGTTGACAGGAAGAACAAGAACATAATGATATAGATTTTTCTTGTTCATAAAAAGGCTAGTAAAACAGCTTTGTGTCAGGGTCAGAAGTGGAGGAAGGTTAGTTAAGAGGTATTCACTATCCTCTCCTCAGGACATTAGCGAGAAGAATATGGCTTCGGAGTGAAGTATTACGGTGAAAAAGAATTCCTGCTTTCCTGTGTCTGCTCATTCAGGCTTGTCTTTCTTAGTCAAGTATAGCATGCATACGGAAGAGAACATAAAACACACAGCGTGATTATAAACCAAACACCCACGTAACCCCTGTCCATGTCAAGAAATAGAATATTCTAAGCATCCCAGAAGCCCTCTCATTTCTTTTCGCAGTCATAACTTTTCACCCACCCCAAGCAACCACGGTTTTGACATTTGTGGTGATCATTCCTTTTCTAATGTTATATCCTAAATAATATAATTTAGTTTTACATGTTTTTAAGCTCACTGTAAATTATGTAATACATTCATTTTTATGTTTCAGTAGCCGTAGGTTCATTCACTTTCTTCGTGTAATTAATCTGTTTCCACTGTACCAGTACACCAGTTTATCTGCTCTGCGCTTGATGGCTGTTAGGATGGTTCTGTTTCGGATCGTGGAGTGTTGCTGTGAGCGGTCTCATTATACCCGTCCCCCTACACGCGTGCAAGTTTCTGCAGGGTAGATACACAAAAATCAGTCTGTCGAGGCGTGGTGTATTAACTTCACTAGGTAAAGTTTCCCAAGTGGCCATAGCCATGTGCTTTGCCACCAGCACTGCGTGAGAGCTTCTGTGCCGCTCTGCGACTAGGCAGACGTGGAAACTCCTGCCAGTCTTGGCGAGTGTGAGACGACATCTCGCTGTAGTTTTACTTTGTGTTTCCTTCTTTACTGATAAAGCTGAGCATGCTTCGTAAGTTTATTGGTCATTGGATTCAGAGTGCTTTCAGACCTTTATTGTTTTTTCTCCTTCAAAGAGCTATATGTTAGTGACCCTAAAACTCCTCCTGCCCCCGACTTAAGACATGTGCTAAGGACAGTTTGGCAGAAATCTTTTAGCTTGTGGGAAGTAACTTAGATCTTTTCGGCTCGTTTTCCCTTTTTTTTCCCCCCAACCCATCCGGTGTTTGGGAGGTTCCCTGGCGTTTCGCTGACCTCTCATCTCGTCCTTCTCCCTCCTTTTCCCCGTTTCCTAGACTCTGAAGCGGCTCATGGCAGATGAGGTAAGGACGTCCCGTGCAGCATGCGCATGTTCTCTGGCTCCTTTCCTGCACCACGATGTTTACTGTTTCCTAGAACTCTGATTTTATATAACTTGTAATGGCGGTTCAGCTTCTGTTCTCAGACCATCTCGAAGCTTTTTCCTAACTCTCTGCGCTGCGTTTGGCTCATTGCATGCATTTCCCTGGCACGGTCACTGGCTTTCAACATCAAGCACTTTAAACTCCAAGCTGACTTGCAGTCTGGATGCTGCTCATATCACTTGAAGCTCTACAATGCTTGCAGATATGTACTGTTATTTTCAAACAGGTAGAGCTGATAAGCGGCAGCTTATCAGTGGCTCTTTTTGATTTGAACATCTCTACTTGAGGTTTGAGGAGTGGTTCATTTTGTCGGCAGAGATGGCATGTATACCCCTGAAGAATATTGTATTCTTCGCGAAGGGGATTTTGAAGAATATGTATTGAGCACTTGCTGCCTACATAACACAAGTGCTGTGGCATGTACAGAAGAAAAGAAAAGGAATCTTTTCTGGTTTTAAGGCATTTACACACTTACTCTCCATGATTTATATCTGTTACAATCTGTGGCCATATTTACCTCTTGAAGGGCAGGATCCTCCGAGGACCTGGCCAGATTTCTTATTGGATAGCTAGGAGAAACAAAGGGCATTTTATGGGGATAGCTCAGCACATGAGATGCTTTCAGTTCTGCGCTCCTAGAAATGGCAGGGAAGTTCAAGAACACAGTTTTCTCTTTTTATAGAGGTCCAAATCTTAATACTCCAGTTTCTTTACTTTTGGATAAAGATGAGTGTAAAGGGTCAGGATACTAAATTAGATATGAAGAAGATTGGTTTCTTCTTTTCATGTCAGAAGAGTCTTGGACTGCCCACAAACCCGAGGAATCATGCATGTATGAGAAGTTAGAGGGTTGGCTATTTGATGGGTGGTTTGTTGTGCGCGGGAAGATGGATCGCTGCTAATACTGTTTTCCCTTTCTCAGCTGGAGAGATTTACCAGCATGAGAATTAAGAAGGAGAAGGAGAAGCCCAATTCCGCTCATAGAAATTCTGCATTATATGGGGAAGATCCCACAGCACATTCACTGCAGGACATTTCAGATGAGCAAGTTTTAGTACTCTTCGAACAGATGCTGGTAAGTTTCCCACCCCAGGATGTTGTTTGTGTCTTTCTTTTTAAAGATTTTATTTATTTATTTTTCGAGAGAGGAGAAGGGAGGGAAAAAGAGAGGGAGAGAAACATCAGTGTGTGGTTGCCTCTCACTCGCCCCCTACTGGGGACCTGGCCCACAACCCAGGCACGTGCCCTGACTGGGAATCAAACCAGCAACTCTCTGGTTTGTAGGCTGGTGCTCAGTCCATGGAGCTGTACCAGCCAGGGCATGTTTCTTTCTGATTATGCATTTATGGGCATGGTGGGTCCTTTTTTGTGCATAGTCCCCTTAACTAGCCCGTAATTACAAAGAATTCCAGGCTTAATAGGGAACTTCTAGTAGCAGTCCCATTAACAAAGAGACTAAATGCACCAGCACCAGCACGTATAAGATTGGAATCTATGAGTTAGGCTAGGAAATGTCTGACCACTGACCACCTTGTTAATGTCCTCCTGCCCAGCAACACTTTAGCCTTGAAGACATAGGGTAAGTGGATCAGCTCCTGTGGCAGGGTAGAGACTTTGGGTTGGCCAGAGCAGATAAAGTGTGGGAACAGTCACGAAGAGGAAACCGAGGAGTGGGAAGGCATCACTTGCCCAAGGTCTTCTGAGGCTGTCTGTAATCACTAGAAGACCTTCAAAGAGTGTGGCGAAGGTCAGCTGAGTAGTGATGTACACATGGACGTGGCTTGCTTTGCTGTTCTTAGTGAGGAGGACACTCAGGGAATGTCCATTAGTGATAAGTCTTGGACACTTTTGAGTACATGCTCATAAGGTTTCATAAGACCCTATATGTTGCCTGTATATGAGATTGCAACTTCAGGTAGGGGCTAGTGCGAGCCTAACTTAATTAAAATCCTTAAGACAGGACCTGGTACGTAGTGAGCAGTCAACCAATACCACTTTTACTGTTTGTCACTGAAGCGTTGAATTCGTCTCTCAGTAATCCAGGTGTATTAAGAGTCTAAGAGTGTGCTCTATCGAGATAATCCCTTGGCATTGGATCACAAATTTAGATGTCTTTAGGGCCAGGAAGGTAACATAGATAAATTAAACAGACTAGATAGAAGATGATAAAAATGGGGACTGTGATAAAATGAAGACAAACTTTTGGCATTTTTGTTAGTTTCAGTAAGTTCTGTAACATTCCATTTGGGAATTCTAGCCCAGTAGTGCCGGATATTTCTATTTTTCAAAAGAAGCCAAAATCTGTAATTAAAAAAACATAATAATTCTTTAATAGCATTGAATATCATAGCCAACATTCAGATTTCCCCAATTAGGTCATTTTTTAAAAAATAATTTTTTATTCCTATCACAATTGCATGTAAGATTCATTGTACCTAATAGTCCCTTAAGTTTCGTTTAATCTATAGGTTTTCCTATAAAAACATTTTGATTTGTAGAGCGTTCCACAATGTGAAATTTGATGATTACATCCCTTGATGCTAGAAATCCACATTTTTAAAAATTTTTATTTATTTATTTTTAGAGAGAGGAAGGGAGGGAGAAAGGGAGAGAAACATCAATGTGTGGTTGCCTCTCACGTGGCCCCCACTGGGGACCCGGCCTGCAACTCAGGCATGTGCCCTGACTGGGAATCGAACTGGCGACCCTTTGGTTCACAGCCCGCGCTCAATCCACTGAGCTATCCCAGCCAGGGCCTAGAAATCCACATTTTTATTTGAAGTTTCCCAAATTTAAAATGTTGAGCTAGCCAAGCAAAACATACTTTCTCATTGGGTGATCCAACCAGAGGGCCAGCAGGTTGCAATTTTTTGTTCAATTCACCTATAAAATGAGGGGAAAAGCACCAGGTATTGAGTCAGAAAAACATCAAATTAATATTGCTATTTGGGGGCAGTGCTTCCTACATACCGCATGCACACATACACACAAAACACACCAAGAAGAAATAGACTATACCCATTCTCCCCCTGCGCTTTCCTCATTTCAAATGCCGTCCTGGATTTTTTTAGGGTTAAACTCGTGCTCGCGGAGGCGCTGGGCTCAGACACACGGTTATACATGCAATAGGCTCAAGGAGACCCCGTCCCCAATAACACACTCAGGTTGTGTCTGGTGAGGGACTTCAGCACAGCCTCCAGTCCTTCATGGGAAAGGAGTTTGCACAGGGACTGAGTTAAACGGGGGAAAGGGCGCTTAGGCCCTAGATGCTGCAGATTTTGCTGGTGTCGGTTTTGCTGGTGTTAGGATGATGTCAGTCACTGAGCACTTCAGTCTGAAGAGATTATGAAGGTCCATCCCAAGTGCAGAAACCATCAACTGTGATTTTCTTTCACTCATACAAAATACAGTTTTCATCTACATTGAGTCCATTTTTGTTAGGAAAAAAGTTAAGTGTGTGTGTATAGAAATGTCTACAAGGGTCTATGCTAAAATGTGCACCATGTCTGTCCCTGAGGAATCTGCATCATCTGTAATAGCTTGAATCCCTCAGGATCGGGGACATTTATCCAATTAGATGTACGTGTTTAACTCTTCCCTACGTATACAAAACAGTAAACACTAAAAACTTGTGAAGAAGTCAAGGCCATTTTATTTTTCCCGTTTTTCCCCCCTCTACTAGGTGGATATGAACCTGAACGAGGAGAAACAGCAGCCTCTGCGGGAGAAGGACATTATCATCAAGAGGGAGATGGTGTCCCAGTATTTGCACACGTCCAAGGCTGTGAGTTCGGGCGCGGGTGGCCGTGACGTGGGAGGCTGCCCTGATCTCGGACCTGTTTGTTTCCCCAATTTCCTAGAACATTTTATGTCTTCATCAGTTCTGTTTCATTCTGCTATATAAGCCTACTCATTTCATACCTTTCACTTGTTATCATTCTTGCATACTTTTCTGTTTGATTCAGTTTTCATGAGGTACGTATGGGAACGAGATGGGAAATTCTCAGTCTCACATAGTTGGGTGGTGTGTGTCATGGGTATCTGCCTTGATATTATTTAAACTGTATCGACTAATACTAGTCCAGTTTGTGCCTGGGTCCAGAATTCACTCTTCTCTCTATATGCTCCTGTGCAGGGCATGAGCCAAAAGGAGAGCTCTCGGTCTGCCATGGTGTACATTCAGGAGCTGAGGTCAGGCTTGCGGGACATGGCTCTGCTCAACTGCCTGGAGTCCCTTCGTGTCTCCCTCAACAACAACCCCGTCAGGTGAGGCTCCTGAGGTGGTGCCAGGAGTAAGAGCCTGGGGTTGGGGTTCATCAGTGGAGATTGGAGATCAAAGGAGAATATTCTGGATAGGGAGTAAGGAGTTGCCAGAATGAACTTCGTTTTTGTGCAGATGAATTCATTGATTTGATTTAACATTGCATTGTCTGTGTCTGTTCCTTGCAGCTGGGTCCAAACATTTGGTGCGGAGGGCCTGGCCTCCTTGTTGGACATCCTTAAACGACTCCATGATGAGAAGGAGGAGACTCCTGGGTAAGGACTTTCAAGTTTTGACATCTTGTAGGGGACTTGGCTGTTTGCTCTAAAGGAGAGAGTAACAGTTAAGTGTAAAGTTATGGACTGGGGGAATGTGCTGTTAGCCGAGAATGGAGTTTGTCGCGCAGGCGACTAGAGGATGAGTAATGATTCTAGGTGCAGGAAAGGGAGGAGGAACTTGAGTTTCATGGTGAATGACCCAGGCCGTATATACCACATAAGATGATGAATCTCTCAGCATAGGTCCTCTCTAACCTGGAAATAGGCCCTGATTTAGTCTAGCGCTCTCCTGTGATCTGATCTGGGTCAGATCTCACGTGGAAGTCTTATAGTATACTTCATCATTTTGGAAGTAGCTTTATGACAGTCATCAGAGTTAGAATAATTCTTGGTGTGCCTTGGACTGTCTTAGCTTACCTCGAAGCCAGCCGGACCCAAAGCAACTTCTTTACTTCCTGTAATTTTTCCAAAATAAAACATAGGACCTGAACCTCCTGAGTGTGTAGACTTCAAACCTTTGAAGTAATGAGGAAGGCAGTCATAGATGCAGTGTTTTCCTGGTAGAATTTAGCACTTAGGAGCCCAGAGGGAATGAGTGGGAAGATTTTAATGTAATACTAAATCTTGGATTTCGAGAGGATTAACCAAGGTCTTAGATGGTGGTGATCCCTCTTCAGCTACCTGTTTTTGCCAGTGTTTCAGGACAGTGGCCGCAGGCTAGAATTTACTCAGCTGCCGGTTGGGGATATTCCTGAGACCCTTGTTTGCGAGACTGGAAAGTCAGATGGGAGAGGGGCGTAGATAAAGGGACTTCAGTGATTGTGTCTTCTGCGTGCAGGAGCTATGACAGCCGTAACCAGCACGAGATCATTCGCTGCTTGAAAGCTTTTATGAATAACAAGGTAAGACTTTTCCCGTTTTCATGCCAACCCTCATCGTAACCCCTCTTCTTTCTCTTCTGTCTGCAAACTCCAAACAGGACTTAGGAGTATGAGGTTCAAGACTTTTCGCTTTCCCTTTTAGTATTGTAACGTTTTGATGGCCACACATATACATGCTTCTCTAGACCCCTTTCCCCCTAGTTGTAATGTCTGTTTCAGAAGGTGGGCTCAATTTTCTTTCTCTTTTTATAGTTTCTAATGCTAATTCTTGAATATCCTGACTTGCAGTTACTGTTTTTGAAAGGTTTATGTCTGAGGGTCATTAGGTTTTTTTTTCAGTCATATTATAGAAAATTTTTTCTTTTTTTTAGTATTTAAACCCAGGGAGCCCATGATTATTTGTTCCTGGATGCAAATTTATCTTCCTCACTGTCTAATTTTGGTATAATTAACTTATTCTATTGGGTTGGCAGGGGGCATTAAAAAGAAACATAAAAATCCAAAATTTCTAGCTCTTGGAAGACATAGAATTCTGTTATGTTATCTACTAGCAAATTATTTTCCTGTGCTCATTTCTGTTTCGCTCTTTTAGGAAAAGTATTTTACCGTATGTTAGTTTGTTAGGGCTGCAGTACGAGAGTACTGTAAATTGGGTGTCTTCAACAACAGAAATGTATTGTCTCACATTTTTGGAGGCCGTAAGTCCAAGATCGAGTGCCCGCAGGGTCGGCAGGGTTGGTTCCTTCTGAATCTGAGGGCACGTATACCCCGTGCCTCTCTCTAGCTTCTGCTGGCCTGCTGGCCCTCTCAGGCTTTCCCTGACTTTCCCCAACCTTTGCCTTCATGCTCACGTGACATTCTTCTGTGCACATGTCTATGTCCACATTCCCCTTTTTCATAAGGACAGCAGTCATTGGATTAAGGACCCACCCTACTCCAGCATGACCTTGTAACAACTGATTACATTGGCCAATGACCCTATGTCCAAATAAGGTTGCATTCTGAGGTGCTGGGAGTTAAAACCTCCACATACGAATTTTGGGGGGAAATACCGTTTAACCCATAATGACTCCTAGCCTTGCCTGGGTTTGATGCTGTCATCTTTAAGCCTCCCTTCTCTGTTCTCGTCCTGCCAGTTTGGAATCAAGACCATGTTAGAGACAGAAGAAGGAATCCTGCTGCTGGTCAGGGCCATGGACCCCGCTGTTCCCAACATGATGATCGATGCGGCCAAGCTGCTTTCTGCCCTTTGTATCCTGCCACAGCCGGAGGACATGTACGTGCCTGGGAGTATTCCCCTCCTCTCGTCTCTCTTTACTGGCTTCCCTCGTCTGGAGGAAAACGGAGTTGCTGGGGTGGCCACTTGCTCTCAAATCCTGGATAAGACTGTACTCTTTCCCAGCTGCGAACACTGAATCTTACATTTAAGAAAGATTTTTAGGTGTTGGGAGCTAACAATCTTTCCAGTTTTAAAAAAAATTTAGAAGCAACACAACATTGTTTTTAAAGTGCAAATAATGCAGAAGCACATAAAGTAAAATTTAACAGCCTCGTGCCTTTGGCAGATCCTGTTCTACAGAGATAATTACTGTTGATGGCTTGGTGCTGTCTCATAGATCTTTGTGTAGCACAGACAAATATATCACATTTCCTAGATTCTCAGATGTAGTATTCCAGAACTAAGGAAAGATGGCTTATGTGTATGCAGCCAATCACAGGATAGATTTTTATTTTTGTAGAGAGGTCTAACAAAAGCTAAATCATACCATTCATGCTTTTCAGTTTTTTTCTTTTTATTTAATAGTAGATCTTGGACATCCTTTTATGTCAACATTTATAGATATCTTTAGTGGCTGTTGAGCATTCAGTAGTATGTACCATATTTTTAGGACTATATGACGCATCAGACCTTAAGATGCACCTAGGGTTTAGAGGAAAATAGGAAAAAATTTCTGAAGCAAAAAAATGTGATAAAATATTTAATAACCTGTGACCCCACTCCACTACTGCCGGCCCCCCACAGCGAGCCAGGCAAGCTATATTCAGACTATAAGACGCACCCCACTTTCCTCCAAAATTTGGGGGGAAAGTGCATCTTATAGTTTGAAAAATACGGTATATCCCATAATTTATTTAACAGTTCTCTCATTGCTAGACTTTTAGGTAGACTTTTAAAAAAGCGTATGTGGCTCTTGCTTTAGGTAATAAGAATTTTAACTTTTACATATGATGCCATAATGAACGTACTTGTACATATATTCTTTCACATTTATGCATTTATGTTTGGTAGATTTCTAGAAGTAGGCCAAATATCATTTGCATTCAAAATTGTCATTATTAAATGCCCCTCCAGAAGCTGTACTAATTTACATTTTATTGAGCAGGGGTCTTAGGTTTGTACCCATAGACAGGAGTCTTGGGATGAGTTTTAAGGCACATTTTTTCTGAAGAGACGATTCTTAGCTTCCGGCGGATTCTGGTCCCTGTTCTGGGTGGCGCGGAGAGCACTGTGAGAAGTCCAGGGCACTGCCCGTGTTGTCTCCTGTCCAGTCGGCGTCCCTGCATACTCTCCCGCTGTGCCTGTGTGCGTCAGAGCGCCTGCGCAGCTCGGTTCTTCTCTCCTGGGCAGGAACGAACGGGTTTTGGAGGCAATGACAGAGAGAGCCGAGATGGAAGAGGTGGAACGTTTTCAGCCACTGCTGGATGGACTAAAAAGTGGGACCTCCATTGCACTCAAGGCATGTACATCCCCTGAACCTGGGCCCAAGAGTAGAATTCAACATGGAAAGGCTTAAGTTCGCTTGGCCTTTTAATAGAGCACAGGGCATGGTTCCCAACAATGTATTTATGTTTCAGAATTTGTTAGGAAGGGAAAATGGTTATCCTTTTCTCCAAGAAGGCAGAGAAAGAACTGTTCCTCATTACGAAGTGGGAAAAAGGAATGGTATTTATTCAGAAGTTAGTGAAACCAAGGCCTAGAACAAAGTATACCATCAAATTCTTGAGATTGTTTAGACCTCTGTGCTCTCCAGACCTGCTCAAACCAGGCCTTACGGCTCTGGCAGAAGCTCATTCTTGTAGTCCTGTACTGCATTTTCTAGATTGTCTTTGGGGTCCTCAGAATACCTGCAAAGAGAATGGAATCTTGGTATCTAGGTGTTAACACTGACGTGGCTGCTGAATTTAAAAATTTCAGGTGGGATGCCTGCAGCTGATCAATGCTCTCATCACCCCGGCTGAAGAACTTGACTTCCGAGTTCACATCCGAAGCGAGCTGATGCGCTCGGGGCTGCACCAAGTGTTGCAGGTAAGACGCAGCCCTCCGTCGGAAAGGCCGCGCTCATTCCTTCCTGCTCTCACAGCCCAGTCGTCCCGGGGGTGACTTCGGTTTCCAGTTTGAAAACCAGGTGGGAAGGCTTGGGTTTCTGGCCGGCATTGGACATTGCTGGGTTCCCTGACTCCCGGTTTTGTCGTGGACAGGACCTTCGGAAGATCGAGAATGAAGACATGAGAGTGCAGCTAAATGTGTTCGATGAGCAAGCGGAGGAAGACGCCTA
>PVKM010037734.1:0-14334 GCA_004027735.1 Carollia perspicillata | reverse complement strand
AATTGGGACAAGCTTTCCCTTTTATGGTTGGATACTAAGTACATACAGAAGGCACTTAATAAATAGTCAAGAGTTAGCCCTTCAAAGAAGACAGGGTGGGTTAACAGATTTTGTAGTCAAACAGACTGGCTCTAATCTAGGTTCTGCCCCTTTGCTGCTGTGTGACTTTGAATGTGTTGGTGCCTCCCTGAGCCCTAATTTCCTATTTCCGGGGACAAAGAAGTCCCTCTCAAGGTCTACAGGCCCTGCATGGCCTGTCCCCATCCCCACCTGCCTTTATTTCCTTCCTCTCTCCTCATCTCTCATTCTGTTCCAGCCACACAGGCCTCCTCACCGTTCCTCCAACACGCATGCTCCAGCCCCAGGGCCTTTGCACATGCTGTTCCCTCTTCCTAGAACACTGTTCCTGCAGATTCCCCATGCTGGCTCCTCATTGGTCAAGTCTATTTTTCTTCATATCATTTATAATTCCCTGGCCTAGATCCTATGTTTCTTTATTTCCATTTCCTACCCCTAAACCTGTGCTCTCCAGTTCAGTAGCCACTAGCTACAGTGGTTATTTAAATTTAAGTTAATTAAAATTAAATAAAATTTCAAACTTAGTCCTTTGGTCTCACTGGCCACATTTCAAGTGCTTGGTAGCCACATGGGCCCAACAGCTCAGACAGCCTGGATGTAAAGCAGTTCCACCCTCAATGAAAGCTCTGCAGAACAGCCCAGGAGGACTGTGAGCTTTCGGAGGGCAAGGGCTCGTCGGCCTGCTTCACCGCAATAATCCCAGCAGCAAGCACAGAGCCTGGCATGCAGCAGGGACACAATACATCTATTTGTTGAATGAATGAATGAATGAACAGGTCTTAGAAAGAATGTGTGCCCTGGCAAGTGCCTGGAACACAGTAGGTACTCAGGTACCTAATAAGCGCTTACTCTGATTATGAATGTGATACTTTTAAAAGCAAAACGTGATTCTTTTGGACTGAGCCTGTCTCATGGCTGAGCAACCCCTCCCCGCATAACTCCCCTGGTCTCCGTTTTCAATGCAAGGCTCGGGAAGGACAGGCTGGCCAGCAGGAAGGGGTGACCTCTGCAGGTACTCACCAAAACATTTGCTCTGGTTGGTGGCCCGATCCATAAACACCTTGGAGGAGATGATATTGCCGAAGGGCAGGAACATCTGCGTCAGCTCCGTGTCTCCAAACTCCTGGGGGAGGTGGTAGATAAACAGGTTACAGCCTTCGGGACCTGCAGGTGGGGAAGAGAAAGACATAAAGCCCCCAAGGAGAGGAGGTGGACCCGCCCCCCGAGGAAGGAGCGGGTCCGGACCCACATCTGGCACCTCCAGCTGTCAAGACAGGGGTGCCCCATGACACCCAGAAAGAAAGGGTATGGAAATGGGGATAGGGAAGGCAGGGTGACCTGAGCTCTGGTCTATATAATCCCACACACAGACACTCCAAACCTCTAGTGATCCTCAGGCCCCAGATAATTTACAAAATTCAGATGATCCCTCCCTCTCCCCGCAAACCAAGATAAATCCCAGGAACTCCAAGCTCCTAGAAAATCCCTCAACCTCAAATTCCAGATTATTTGCAAAAGTCAGGTTAACTAGGTGACAGAGATACGAAAACTATAATCTATCTTTGCAATTATTCTGTAAGTCTAGAACTGGCTATAAAATAAAATAAAATGTTTGCTTTTTTAAAAGTTCAGTGATCAGCTCTGGCTGGTGTAGTGCAGTGGATTGAGTACAGGCCTGTGAATCAAAGGGTCGCCGGTTCGATTCCTATTCAGGGTACATGCCTGGGTTGTAGGCCAGGCCCCCAGTAGGGGGTACATGAAAGGCAACCACACATCGATGTTTCTCTCCCTCACTCTCTCCCTCCCTTCTCCTCTCTAAATAAATAAATAAATAAAATCTTTTTTTTTTTTCAACTCTGGTGATCACAAAATACAAGAGAAGTGATTCTCTGGCTGCAAACACCAAATAACCAGACATATTTTCCAAAAGCCTTGGGTAATTCTTCTAACTGTGGATAATTTTCAAAACTCAGATGATGCAAAAATAAAATAAAATAAAATAAAATAAAAAGAGAATTCTCCAGTCCTAAATCCCAGATACCCTGAAACCAGAGATCATTTTCAAATGGCGGACTATACCAATTAGAAATGTATTTTTTTAAAGCATGGCTAACCCTCAAAATCACCCCCTCCTTATATAATCCCCAGTGCGTCATTTATATGCAACCTATAAATAATACCACTTAAAAACCTGATTAACTTGGGGTGGTGAACACACAATATAATATATAGATGATGTATTATAGAATTGTTTACCAGAAACCTACAATTTTGTAAACCAATGTCATCCCTATAAATTCAATAAAAATAAAATAAATCAAAAAAATAAAAACCTGATTATCTGAAGCTATGAACATTTCCCAAAACTTCTCCCATGCTTCCCAAAACAAAGGTAATGGCCAAACCACCAAGAACTGCTCCCACCCTAGGAGTGAATATTTCCCGTCGCAGAAAATACAAAATCCGAGATCACACAATCACACCCACCCCTTACCTTTCTGACTGGGACCACAATTCTGCTATAATGCATGTTTTTAAAATGCAAGTGTGTTCCGACATGATTGATGTGTTACAGAACAATTTTGAACATAACACAAATTCTGTATTGGCTTATGGGCTAACACCAGGTGAACACAGAAAATCCAGACCCAGCTGAACCAAGCCTCATAAGAAAACAAAATAGTCTTGTGCTCACACACAAGACTCTAATACCTATCAACTTCCTCAGTTCCCCAAATGTGTTACAAGCCACACCTGTCCCCACCTGGGGTTACAACTCTCTGATTTCAGATAGCGCTGTTTCTACTGTTTCACTGGAACTCACATGCGGCAACCCTTTGATGCCACTCCCACGTGTAAGCTTCAGCTCTTTTCCAAGATAAAGTGCCCTATTTATTGTAGTATCCATGTATTTCTTAGACATCTAACACTGATAAAACTGCTGCAGTTTTTAGCAGGGTCCTATCTTTTTTTTTTTCATTTGTTTGACATGGCTGCTGGCCAAGCTCTGAGCTTCCCTTGCCATGGGGTGACCTGGGTCTTTTCTGGTTGGCCGCCTCTCCCCAGCTCCTGCATCCCTACTAGCTGGATTAAAGACAGAAGATAGACCCCGGTGATGAGCGCCCCCTGTGCGTCAGGAACAGCTACTGCTTACTTTCCAGTAACGTCACTTGGCACAGACACCTGTCTGTGCTACAGATGGGAGAACTGAGGCATAGGGTAGAGAGGTACCTTCCTTTTGTCACAAGTCAGAACTAGGTGGATCTGAACTCCAGTTGTCCGACTCAAGAATCTAATCCTTGCATTCCCTCGACTTTACTGGGGAGAACTCAGTCTACCTGAAATACCTCATCATCCCATCCCCAAACTCAAAACGAATTTCCTTTCCAAAAATTCAGAGAATCATTCAGTTTTGGAGAGGGTTCCTCTATGCCTACGGGGTTGAGCTAGAATGGTTCCCACTTTCCGGAGGAGGAAACTGAGGCTCGGAGAAGGAGATTCAGTTGCTCCCCCCAACACCTGGGGGCTGCGTCAGGACCTGAACTCAGGCCTGTCTAGCCCCTGGGCCGCGTTCTTAGCCCGGGTTTCCCAGAGGCCAGGTCAGGTGTAAGTCCTAGAGGTGGAGGGGGCGGTCAGAGGGCGGGGCTGGCGCCCAGGGGAGTTCGAGGCCCCCTCACCTTCTCGCTGCTGCTGCTGCTGCAGGAGGGGCGGCGGCTGTGGGACGCTGTGCGCGATGGGCGTGATGGCCGCAGTGGGGTACACGGCTGTAGAGACCCGGAGCGGAAGCGGGCGTGAGGCGGGTGGGTGCCCGGCGTGAGCGGGACGGGACTGACTCCAGGGGTAGGGGCCAGAGGTGAGGGCGGGGCCAATGCCGCGTCTTGGAAGGGGGTGGGGCGTGGCCACAAGGAAGAGCCAGCCTAAGGGTGGAGCCAAGGCAACAGGAAAGACGGCGGGGCCAGGATTTGAGAGGAGGAGCCATGAGTTAAGGGAGGGCCAAGGCTGGCCATAGAAAGAGCCAGAGATGGGGTGGGGCCTTGGTAGTGGTAGTAAGGTACCAGAGGTGGGTTCCGAGGGGCGGGACCATACGCTAAAGAGGGAACAAGGGCTAAGAGCTGGGATTGGGCCAGGGCCATCGTAGGAAGTTTGGCTAGAAAAAAAGACGTTGGGGCCGAGCCTTGGGGGCGGGGCTTCTTGTGGGGTGGGGCCACCCGCGGTGCGGGCCAGCTTCCCTACCTGTGTACTGCTGGACTCCCGAGAAGGCAGGATGAAGGGTCTCAGCCATGGTCGGGCTCTGAGCTGCGGGCAGACGGAAGGGCTGAGTGGGGCAGGGGCAGCAGAAGACTTCTTTCCACCCCCAATTCTTAGGAGCCGGAAGGAGAGCAACAGATATCCGCCCCAGCTTCACCCCTGTGTAAATGGTTTACAGGTATGATTCCCACTTTACAGGTGGGCAAACTAAGGCTCAAATAGGTGAAGTAACTGGCACGCTCAGATAGGAAATGGCAGAAGCCTAACTGGAATCCAGGCTTCTTGGACTCCAGAGAGGCTGAAATATCACCCCCATCTCTCTCCCCATCCTGGCCCACTCACTCGTTCCCTTTATTCTCTAGATTCCCCGGGACTCCAGGCCTCTGCTCCGCACCGCCACTCACCCTCATCCCTTCCCCTCTCTCACTCCCCACGCCTCGTTCATCAGACACCCTATGGACCCACTACGTGGTTGTGACCTGACTGCCCCTAGTGGAGGAGGTAAGCGAGGGGAGAGTTTGTCCAGGCCACTAGAGCTGGTGAATCGAGAAAATTCAGCCAAGATTCTGCTTGGGTGAAGAGAGGTTGCTGGAGGATGGAGTGAGGGCAGCGGGGATGCGACTGTAAAGGGGTCGCATGAATGAATTCCTTCGTACAGCCGGAACAGTTCTGTGTCTTGGCTGTGGTGGTGGTTACATGAATCTCTACCTGTGATAAAATGGTATAGACCCCCCCAACACACACAAGTACATGTAAAGAGTGGTGAAATGTGAATAAGGTCTCCTACTCCAGCGGAGTTCGTTGTACATACCAATGTCAGTTCCCTGGTTTTGACAGTGTCCTCTGATTATGTAAGATGTTAGCGTGGGGGAAGGTGGGGAGAGGTACACAGGATTTCTCTGTATTATTTTGGCAACTCCCCGTGAGCCTCCAATCATTTCAAAATAAAAATAAATTATCTTCAATGGTGGAAACACGGATGACTTACTTCACCTCAGCAAGGTGTTGGAAGATGTTTGCTTTGAACTCATGGTATAGGGCAGGGAAAGGTGGGAGGGACCTCTGCTTCATGAAGGCAGGGTCCAGCTCAAATCAGTGCACGGCCAGTATTGAGTGAAAGAATAAATGAATGAATGAATGAATGGATACAGGCTCTGAGATCTTCCCAAATAGTAATGATTAATAATAACTAGGATTGATGGTGCCATTCTTGGTACTAGGTGACGTGTTAAGCATTTTACGTACTAAATTCATTGTCAGTGCAGCCTCCTGAGATGACTGATGTTATCTGATCCACTTCACAGATGAGCAAAGGGAAACTCAGAGACTTAAAGGAATCACCCAGGGCCATCAAACTTTAATATGAATCCAGAAACGTCTGGGTCCAAAGTTCCTATGTTTAACCTTTTTCTGTGTGCTCACAGCACATATCTGGTCAGCTGAGACTCCCTTTGTTCTGCATCTCTGTTCCGTGGGCACCAAGGCACCAAATTATGCTTGTCTTAGAGATACTGTCCCTGCCCCCTGACGCTCTCCTAGGCCCTGAGGAACCACCTGAGTTACCTGGGTAGGGCATGAGGCCATTGGCATATACAGTCTCTAGGGCAGGGTGCCCACCAGGGAAGGGCACAACACCTGCAAAGCTGTTGGTGATGGGAGCCACGAGGCCGGGCACGGCGGCAGTGCTGAGCAGTGGGGGCGAGTGCAGTCCTGTGGAGCAGAGGGACGTCATGGGGAGCTGGACCTGGCCCCAGCCCTCCCCACCCATCCTTGGGCCTCTGGGGGACTCTCACCAGAGGCAGGGGCGATGGGCGTGGCAGGCAGCCCATTAAGGCTGACGGCGCCGATCTGCTGGATATGGCAAGGTGAGAAGGCCACGCCAGGGCTCAGGTAGCTGCCCGAAGTGGACAAGACTGTTGTCTGCTGCTGCATGAGCTGGGGGTGGAGAGGGAGTCGACATGCACGGTCAGGGTGGCAGCTGTCCTGAGATCACAGCCCTTGGGGGAGGCCTGGTCCTCCAGTAACTAGGTGGGGGAGGGGGTCAGGCTGGATACCTTGGCTCAGGCCAAGGTCAGGGATCAGTAAGGAATCGGGGGTCTGCTTGGGGTTAGGGCTCGATCTAGAGTCAGGGTTCATAGGAATCAGGGCTCATCCAGGGATCTGAATTCGGTCAGGAATTTGGTCTGGGATCAGGGATCAGGGATCAGCCAACACTGAACTCAGCCAGGGGTGGGACTCAGTTTGGAATTAGCCTGGATTGAGGGGCTCATTCTAGGTTTGGTCTCAGTTTGGGCTTGAGGCTCAGCCTGGATTTGGGATCTCATGGGGTCACGTCAGTCCAGAGTTGGGGTTCTGCTTGGGCTCTGGGCTCAGTTTATGGCTGGGGGCTCAGCCAGGGTTGGGACTCAGGAATCAACCATGGCCAGGAAAGGACCCAGAGTCAGAGAGACTGGGCAAGAGACAGAAAGATGGGCAGTGACAGACCTCTCAAAGATACTAGATGGAGCGAGAGAGACTGAACCGGATCATCAGAGTGGTCTTGGGACCCCCACTGGAGATAAAAGTGTGTCTGCTGGGGTCACTCACAGCCTGGGCGTAGGCACTGTAGGGGCTGAAGGGCAGGGTGAGGGATGGTGTCAGAATGCCCAGCTGGCCCACCATCTGCTGCATGCGCCGTAGCGTTCGCTCCTTGTCCGTGTCGGCAAACTTCACCACCAGGCTGGAGGAGGCACCCTGCAGGGGCAGCCGCAAGCAGGAAGGGAAAAGAGGAGGGAGGTAACCAGGACTCTGGGGTCCCCAGAGCCACACCAGCTCAGGTCCTTGTGTTGCCTAGATGGCAGCAGCTGTTGGCCCTGTCCATGAGCCCCCAGCTGCAGACCTCAGGCACCACAGCGAGACCACCTAAAGATCAGAGAGTCCTGGGTCTCACGCTTCACCATGCAGCCAGCCCTGCACACAGGTCGGGCATCAGGCCCAAGGGGTGTGTTTAGGATACAATGGAGGACCCTGACTCTCAGGCACATTCTCTCTCAAAAACAGAAGGAGAATCCAAATGCTGGAGAGGAACAATGGCAGCCTGGGTGGAGGGAATCACTGTCACCCACACAGCTGAGAACAGGTGAGAATCCAGTTACCAGAGGGTAACAGTGGGGCACAGGTGGATAACCCTGTGAATGGCACCTTGCACCTGAGAGCCATCAGAGGTTCCAACCATCAGAGAGATTGACATGCCCCATTTGATGAAGAGCTCACTCCCCGCTGTGCCTGCCAGCCCCATCATCGGACAGCTCCGAGTAGGAGGAAGCCTGGCCTGGTGATGAGCCAAATCCTGCCTGTCCAGGGACTGAAACTGGTGCTGCTCTTCTGAGACTGCCCTGCACTTCGCATCCATTTTCAAGAAGAAATGAAAGGAGAGCCACTTCCTCCAGGCTCGTCTTCCCGTGCAGCTTTGGACATTACATACAGTGCAGGTGGCTCCTGGAGCTTCCTTTCTTGGGGAGCAGGTCACCCAGTGCCGGGGTGGTCCCGCCCAGCCTTACTCTGCTGCTGACCCACAAGCTCTTGGCTCCAGTCTTGCCTCTGCCCGCCCCAACTCTGGCCCCAAGGAGATATATCAAACCAGCCTGGTTCCTTCCCTTCCCTGTGGAACTCTCTGTGGCTCCCATGGACAAAGGAGGCATCTGCGTGCCTCAGCCTTGAACTATAGGCTGCTCCAGCTGCTCTGGGGCCACCCATTCCTACCACCGCCTTTGATCTTGTCACTCCCCAGCCCTGATGTCCCTCTGCTGGCCTTGGCAAATCCCATCCACCCTGAGGTCTCACCCCTCCTGTGTACTCACACAGATACACACATTCTCACATACATACGCTTACTATGCATGCTCACACTCATGCATAGCACTCACACACACACACCATACATGTGTACGCACACTCACACACACATTCACACTCATGCACAAAACCACACGTGTGTATGCATAAGCATAACAGTCACTGTGCACATATAATCACAACCCTCACCCAAACATACACACATGCACTCATCCATGCACACATTCACACACCCTCACACCTACAGAGACACACATGCACTTGTTCCCCCACATCACCCAGGCACAACCATGAACTCAATGTGTTTGCACCATGCACTCAGACATACAGGCCCTCCCATGTTACTGCCAAACACACTGGCAGTACATCCTTACACACATACATTCACACACACACACACATGCATACACCCACTCGCACCACCATCAGAAACTGCCCCCTTTCCCACCTGTGCCCTCTCTGAAGAAGAGCCAGGGACTACTAGGCAGCTGGGATGGAAGGGAGAGGGCCCCGTTGCCTCTTTTCCATGCACACCACCACCATGGCCCAGAGCAGCTCCTACTCACCGGCATGGTCTGGCTGCCGTGCAGGGCGTGGATAGCTGCCTGAGCCTCTGTGTGGGAGGAGAACTTCACGAAGGCACAGCCTGCACCAAGAGAACAGGTGAGAGGCAACAGGGTCTTTCTGGGCAGGCAGGGGCCACCAGAAGGGGCTGGGAGACCTGGATGGCCAGTCAGCATCAGACACACGCAGCCAGAAAGCCAGACATCCGGACAACAGAGCCGGCCAGCCATTTGCTTAGAGAGCTGGGCGACAAAGGATCTGACAGTGACAGGAACACACAGCCAGCCATGGGGTTGGATAGTCAGCCCATCAGTCATCCATTCAATCAGAAAGCCAGCCAGCCAGATAGCTGCTTGTCAAATGCACAGTCAAGTGAAGGGGGCAAGCTTAGAGGACACCCATTAGCCACCAACACCACGAGATCCAGAGTTGTAATTAGATGTGCAGAATTAAAGCGACAAACCACGAGATACAGACATGGAGAGATACAGCCCTGTGCACACAACTCAGGCAGAGATGAACTCAGACCCAGATGGATAGGCTCATGTGACCAGAATGGAAGAAATGGGGGTAAAGTCACCAGACAAGGGCAGACCCAGCTGGGTACTCACACAGGCAGAATCAGGTGGACAGACAGAGAGAGACCACCAGACACACGAAGGCCCAGACAGAAATAGTCATTTGGACGCCCAGGCAGAAAGAGCCAGAGACTCAGAGATACAGGAGTGATACGTAACCCCAGTCACATACAGTCATGTGGGCAGACAGGAAAGCAAGTCTTTGGAGGTCATTAAACAATCATTCCTGGAAGGTACAGCTATATAGGCAGAAATAAAATCCACAGGACACAGGCAAATGCAGGCAGAAACAGTCCCATGGACAGTCAGGTGGAGACAGGCATCCCCAGGTAGTCACAGGCACATAGGCAGGACGCCCGACCACCCATGGGCCCCACCTGGCAGTCCTGCTCCAGGCGTGCCCTGTCCCACCCTGCCCTGCCCGAGCGTCCTAGGCACCACCCCCGGAGCCACTCCTGACCCTGGCCTGTCACCTTTGCTGCTGCCATCAGGTCCCCGGAGCACCGTGCACTCATCTATAACCCCGAAGGGCTGGAACAGCCGCAGCACGTCCTCTTCCGATTGCTGCTTGTTCAGCATCCCCACAAACAGCTTCCGGTCCCCTGTGGGCGGAGACACCACCTCAGCCGAGTCCTGGCTTGAAAGCCTCGGAATTTCTCTGAGCCCGCCTGTTTCATGCATTCGAGGGAGGTCACAGCCAGGCGCTTTCCCTGCCCTGGGTCTCCCCACCCAGGTTCCTGTTCAGTCCCATCTCCACGCCTTTGCTCTTGCGGTGTCCCCCTCCCCTGTCTGGAATGCCCTCCCTCCAGTCCTCCCGGACCCCTGCTCCACTGCTCCCTCTCACTCTCCGGGCAAAGGTGGCCTCTCTCGCCTGTGGCCTCAGAGAGCCCACACATAGTACCAGGGTTAAGAACTGCCTTGCCTGGCCTAGGTTTCTGTCAGCCTGTCTGTCTGTTATCTAGATTTTCCAGGGAGGGGTCAGCGTTGATGGCCTCTGCATCCTCATGGTGCCCAAGAGCTCCCTGCCCAGCCCTGCCAGTGCACAGGAGGGGCCAGGCATCAATGTTTGTTGAATGAATGAGGTCCTGTGCATGCGTGCACAGGACAGGGTGTCTGGGGAGCCTACAGTCCCCCTCAGGTGGGTTTGGAGTGGGTGCCTAGCTGGATGCCTGGTCGGGACCTGCCGAAGCCTGAGGCCAGGGGTCAGTCTGGGCCAGCCTCTCCTGTGTGAGGCACCAGAGCCCTGGCCCTTGGGGTAATTGTGCTGCTCCCCTGTAATCAGGAATGTGGCAGCTTCCTCTCCCTGAGATGGTGAGTTGGGTTACTATGGAGACCAGTTTTCTGGCAGCTGTCACTCATGGGGGTAGGAGGGAGGAAGAAACAGAAGCAGAGAGAGTGAGAATCAGGAAGGGAGGGAGCAAAATGAGAGTGAGAGGAACAGAGACAGGCAAAGAGGGACACAGAATAGCAGAGAGAGAAGCTGAGAGGCAGGAGAGAGAAGGATAAGGACAGAGAAACAGATACTGAGGGAGAGGGAGAAAGCTAAAGGATAAAGAGATTGAGACACACAGATCCCACCTCTCTAATCCCTGACCCATACTGGCAGTCAGGTTGGAGAGTATAAAGACAGGCTCCCAGCCCACATGGGCTCTACCAGGCTCCTACACATACATGGGAGTCCTAACAGCCCTGCCCACAGACCATCCCCAAGGCTGGCTGTTCTCCCTCAGCCCCCCAGTCCACCTGAAATGAGGAGGAGGAAATCTCCAAGACTTTTTGTTTCCCATTGGGGATAGCCAAGTACCCCCATAAGCACACCCCCACTACATGGTCCAGCCCCACGCAGACTCCAGGCCTCCAACCTGCACTCCTACACACCCAGCCAGTTACAGTCAAGCACACACACTTGTACATGCCTGTGCACAGGCTGGGTGTGCAGCCGTGCATGCACCCCACCACACTTGCTGCACAAACACACATGTGCACATACTTCCACATGCCTGCACACAGGTGTGTGCAAATATGCATGCTTACAGAGAGAGAGATGCACTTGTACAGATGTGCGAACATGCACACAAACAGATCAATCCACAGCCCTTCAGAGACACCATCCCCTCTGCATCTGAAGGTCCCATGACTGCTCCCTGAGAGGAATGGGGTATTGTAAGCTCCAGGGGAAGCAGCTGCCCCTGGCCCGTGGCTCTGTGGTTGGGAAGAGGGGACACAGCCCCCGTGCTTTCCTGTCCCTAACCCATTAGGTGTGTGAGCAGTCGGGTTACTACCGCAGCCTTTCGTGAAAGGGTCTTCCTTCCTTCCCCCCTGCCTCTGCCCACCCGCAGCCTGGAGGTCAGGGAGAGATGACAACTACCTCCACGGCTTTCGCTGTCCGCAGGCTTCACCTGGATTGGCCGTGCCATCTGTGGAGAAAGGAGGGAGGGGGAGGTCATGGTCAGCAGCTGGAGTAGCATGGGTAGGGCAGGGGCTTGGCCTGAGCTCCGCCAGGCAACTCTGCCTACCTCCCCAGCCTCAGCATCCCACCAGCCGCACAGCAACAACTAACACCCCCCTCAAACCAAACAACACATGCTCCCACCTACGGGGCTGTGCTCGGGCTGTCTGGGAAACTCTTCTTAGCCTTTAAAACTCAGTAACAACATCCCTTCCTCTAGGAGGCCTCCATACCTCCCCAAATGCGACGGACTGTTTCCAAAGATGGCCCAACTCCTCCAGTCCCTGTATGTGATGTGACTTTGTGGTTTCTCTCATCAAGAACCGGAGTCTATTTTCCTTTTGCACCTGGACTTGGTTGTATGACTTGCTCTGACCAATAGAACGTGGTGGAAGTGAAGTTGTGGGAGTTCCAACCTTGGCCTCAAGAGGCCTTGCAGCTTCCACTCTGGGGACCCTGAGTTGACCAGGTGGATATGCCCAGGCAAGCTGCTGGAGGGTGGTAGACTTCACATACAGAGAGGCCTCATGGACACACAACACATAGGAGCGAGGGTGTCCTGGCCCAACTTGCCCCAGTCAAGCCCCAGCTGACTGCAGCTGCATGAATGACCCCCGGGGAGACCAGCAGAAGAACCACCAGCTGAGCCAGGTCAGCTTTACCAACCCACAGAACCCTGACCTAATAAAATGGGCGGAGCAGTTTGTTACTCAGAAGTAGCTGACCAATACACCAAGGCTGCTTCGTTTAGTCAGCTCCCTGAGCCTTAGGTGGGAGGACTACCATACCTGAGTGGACCAGCCTGCAATATGGACTCAGTGTTCTGACCACTTCTATCCTCCACATCTAGCACTGAATATGATGTTCAATGAAAGAAATCCTCCCCTAGCCCCCGCCCCCAAACTTACCCAGCCATGGGCATGATATGAGCTAATGTGAATATTTGACAACAGACTTGAGGGATATGGGATGGGGGTGACATTTGCTTCTCCACTGGTCCTAGGACAGAGTCCTCCCAACCTGCTGTCTTTGGTGAACTCCTACTCATTCTTCAAAACCCAACTCAAAAGCCCCCACAAGAGCAGTCCTTCCACCCCTCTGGGTTCTCTCCTCCTTCTGCCTCAGGGCAGGACGTGTCTCTGTGTCTCTCTTCTTCCTCCAGACTGGGGATGACAGCATTGCCCACACAGGGCAGAGGACGTGGGAGAATCCCATGAGCCTGCTGGACTGAGCTGGCCAGAAGAAAGTGGCCAAGTCCACCATCACGGAAAGGCACCATCTCCCCACCAATCCAGAGAACGTGCTTGATAAACGTCAGTGTTCTAATCACAATGCAGCTGCCCAGCAAGCTCCAGAGAGGTCCAGTTTTCACCCCATTTTATAGATTTCAAAATCAAGGCCCAGAGAGAAGTTATTTACTGTATTTACCAAGGTCATGGTAGATGAGTCCAGGTACTAAGGATTCCTGGAGGTCAAATTTAGAGATCTTTCCACCCACTCCCATCAGTGTGGACCCCTCCCCAACTTTGAAAGCCCCATGTCTCCTCCCCAGAATTCCTTCCCTTCTCTCAGACTGTCCCAGCTCTGAACGCCCCCCTCACTCAGCAGCCTCTTCGCCTGCACATCCTCCTCTAGTGGATCCTCCTGTCTAGCTTCCCCCACCCCGCTCTGAGCCGCACCCCATTCTGAGGTCTTTCCTTCTCTCTGGCCCCCTCCCCATCCGAGCCCTTCCCACTTCAGACACCCTCCCCGTCTCGGAGTGTGCCCCAGACACATATGGGCCCAGCTGCCTCAATTTGAACTCAGCCTTGGGAGCTCCAGAACCAGAGGCCTTAGTCTCCCATATGCAGTGTCCTCAAGTCCTGTGGCCCAGCCTTCCTGCCACCCTGCCTGACCCTCAGAGAAAAGGGGAAACCATGTCTCCCTTCCCCCACAACACACACACACACTCACTCACACAGCCTTCTCCACCTGGGTACCACACCCTCCTAGCTGGAGGAAGGAGGGCAGATTATTTCAACCAGATGGGACCAGATTCTGGACTGAGGTGGTGAAGGGAGGTGAGGGGGTAGGGGGAACCTGAGCATCAGCCTCCTGTTCCCCCACCCCTCCCACCTCACCTCCACTGGCCCTCAGCTCCTCCCCCCTCCCAGCACCTTGGGCAGATGAGGATGGGGTTGCCATGGCAACACTGATTCACCACTTGGAAGCTGGCAATTGTTGTTGCCATGGAAACTGCCTCTTAGGGGCGAGACCAGCTCCTGCCTTGCACAAAAGAGATATTTAAATATAATCTTCTGGAAATGGATGAGCCAAGAGAGGGAACTAGGGTGGGGGCCACAGGGAGGGAAACTGCCCTCATCACAGCACCCTCAACCTCACCCCATTCTCATGGCCTGGTTACCTGCTCACCATCTGCAGAGCCTGGGACCTTTCACCTCATACTGGAAGAAGGCTCCTTCCTCGTCCTGGGTCAGATTGGCAGGGGGAGGAGATCCTGGTCTGGTCCCCGAAGCCAGGTGGGCTGTCCCCTCCTCTCCAGCCCTCTGCTTCAAAGCTTGGAGGCCCAGCAGTCCACATCCC
>PVKM010037733.1:0-14386 GCA_004027735.1 Carollia perspicillata | reverse complement strand
CTAGCTGGAAAAGTTCACAGTATATAGGTAGCTGTAATGGAAGTTAACCTTAGGGAGAAGGAATTCTTTGTATTACATTTACAACCCAAGAATACACCTTGTATTTACCTGACAGACTATTCCAGGGTCTCCTATATGATCATACCCTCTAGTGACAAAATTAATGTCACCTAGATACTTCACTTAATGCATTGTATTGGATTAAATGCAGTGAGATGCTTTATACCAGGAACCAATACATATCTTTGGCAGCAGTTTTATTTGTACGGGAAGAACCAGCAACTGAAAAGTATCAGTGTCAACTGGGTGACTATAACTATATCATGAGATCTCATTTCACAACCCCAGAGTTAAAACTGCAGGAGGCTAATTTTGCAATCACAGTTTAGGCAAAGCTCCAACAATGCGAAATGCTCAATTCCACGTAAATAGGAATAGGAAACTGTGAGGAATTCAGAGAAAGGAGGAAAAGGGTGGGCCATTACTCCAACTCATTATAGAATGAAAAGTATTCTATTCTGAAAATCAGAAGCAGTCATTGAAGCTATAGTTATAGTTCAAAAGAACACTTTCTCTTAAAAAATCCCTCCTCTTTTTACTTACGAACAACAGAGCAATGCTGTACTGCATCCCTTACTTCTGTTAATATCTTCCGGGTTAACTCCGTCAGGACCGTGGGCACTGAAATATGAGCAATCTAGACTGCAAGGCCACTTAGCTGTGTGATCCCAGGCAAGTTCCTTAACTTTGCTAATCCTCTGTTTCTTCATTTGTACAATGTGGAAAATGAGTGCATCTACTTCAGACTGTTGAAAGAACTAAATGAGCTAATAATGTTTGTAAAATACATCGTGTGATACCTGAACACAGTAAGATCTTTTAAATAATATTGTTGATATTATTACCAATGATAATGTTCATGTAGCTTACAAGCAACATCAATTTTTTTAATCTGTCACATTCTCCCTTCCTCTCTCTCTATTTCTTTCTTATTACAGACCCAGAGTGCCCATTACCTGGCTCACTCTGATAGTATCTAGTCTCTAATCGTTCCCTCTGTTTTACTTTACACACAAATGCCAAGTTAATTTCTCTAAAGCACACTCTGCGTAAAACCTTTATTGGGGCCGCAGTGTCTACAGAAAAGATTTTAAACTCTTTACTTTGGCACTCAAGACTTCCATAATTTGACCGTAACCTCTAGCTCTAAACTGTTCTATCCCTGCCATGCATTTAAATTGCAGCCAGACAACGGGGCAGCCAAACTGAGGCTTGATTGGGCTTCACAGTTTCCCAGAATGGTCAGGAGGGAACGAAGCCAGATGGGGAGTGTAAACTGCATCCAGAAGAGCATGCCAAGGTTTAAAATTGGAGAAGAGAAGCCAGATCTGTTGTCAAGACCAAGGGCTAAATTGGGGATCGGGAATGACAGATAAAGCCAAGAGGATCTGAGGGTAGTAAAAGCAACCAGAGTGAAATCAAAGAACAGACAGGGATGGAGGAGGGCTCAGGACTTTTCATGTGACTGTATCTAGGGTTGCCAAGATGCGCTTTCATGTGGTTCCATCCGTGTGATATGAAAACAACACAGTTCAAAATGTGACTTAAATAGGACTGAGAAAATAGCATACTGCATAAAAATTGTTACCTATAAAACTTAGCAATAGGAATGTTCATCACAGTCTGTTTTATAACATAAAACTAAAAAACATAGACGTACTATATATGTAGGTAAAATCCGTAAGAGGAATATATGAAGTGATTAATATTGGTGATTTAAATTTACATCAATATGTATGCATACATATTTATATATGTAAATGTGTAATATCTAACATATTTATGTATTATATAAATATATTTTATATACTTACATAAAACATATATTTATATACTATATCAATACATATCTATCTATATATATGCATGTATGTGTGTAGATTTACCAATGAAATATATACTAGAATGTTAATACTGGTTAAGAGTAGTATAGGATTATAGGCAATTCATTTTCTTCTTCCTTATACGTACGACAAAATGTTCTGAAGTGAGCGTGTATTGAAACAAGAGCTGGGCAAACCAATCATCTGAGCCACACAATTAGAAAATGCTCGTTTATATCTCTATGAAATTTCCAAATCTGCTGATTATATAACAAAAATATAAGAAGCAGACTCAGTCGTACAAAGCACTTTAACTTCTAAACAAATAAAGTGACTCTTAAGCCAAACAGTACTAAATAAATGGGAGAGAATAGAAGACATCATCCCACAAGTTCAAATCTACATCTTACATAACTATTAACTCCCTCAGCTGTAGGTATACTATACGTTTTAGAGCATTATTGCAGACATAGATGCATTTGGTTCTCAAGACATTTCCTGTATACATATGCGGAAACCTAGACACTGAGATGTTAATGGGTTTTTGTCAATTTCACAAAGTGAAGTTTCAAAGCATCAGAACTAGGTAGAATACAGACATTCTTAGGAATAATATGAGTTCTAATACACTGCATAGAACACTTAATTGCTTGGGATTTGTGTATTTTTAGATAAATGACATTTTACATGATATATTAAGAATATCTGAATCTGTTTTTAAAGACTAGTTAAAAATATTTAGAAAGACACTAAATTCTCTACTATGATTGAGCAGTATCACCATCTTCTAACAGATAAAGGAACCAAAACAAAACAAAGAACAATGGGGAAGAAAGGAAGAGAAGGAGGGAGAGAGGGAGGGAAGAAAGTAAAGGGAAAAAATAGATCCTTCAAGCAATAGAGATTCATTTTTAGACCAAGAAAGGTATTTTTCTTCCTTCCTTACACATTTCCATGCATAGTACTATCCCCCAACACTGCAGTATGACATCAGGGGCTGATTGAACATATAAATCAAGAACTCATGCCCTGGCTGGTGTAGCTCAGTGGATTGAGCATGGGCCTGTGAAGCAAAGGGTCGCCTGTTCAATTCCCAGTCAGGGCACATGCCTGGGTTGCAGGCCAGGTTCCCAGTAGGGGACACATGAGAGGCAACCACACATTGATATTTCTCTCCCACTCTTTCTCCTTCCCTTCCCCTCTTTCTAAAAATAAATAAATACAATATTTTCTTTTTAAAAAAGAACTCATTAGGATGGGTTGGTAGGGTTTGGACTCTAGTGAATTGTCAAACAAAAGAAAAACAAACAAGAAACAAGTCTTCCACATTTTATTTTAAATGATGTATTATTCATTAAAGAATTCTGGGTAGTGATTAACCTTCTCTGACCTTTTTTTTCAGGGGGTGGTCCCTGACTTGAATCCAAAATTGCTCTGATAAATGGATCAAAAACTATACCGTTTCTGTGCAGTTTCACTTCTACCTCTATGTAAGGGGCTGTAATTCCATTTTATCACTCCGACTTTTATCGTTCCTTTCAGTAATAATCCTTATTGAACTACAACAATACCCAAGGTGCCTTCCAGAGTACAGAGAACTGGTGCGTTTCCCCCATATCTGCTGAACAATAAAAAATGCCTTGGAGGAGAACCTGAGCTAAAGTCTGAAGCCCAATTCTTTCAGCACCATGAAGACCAGACTGAAGCTGTCTGCACTGTGAAAGAGCCACGTGGGCTCCCTAAAGTGGACATTCAGTCCATAAATAAAAACAGCAAGCAGCCCTGGCTGGTGTAGCTCAATGGATTGAGCACTGGCCTGTGAACCAAACAGTCACTGGTTTGATTCCTTATCAGGGCACATGCCTGGGTTGTGGGCCAGGTCCCCAGTCAACACCTTCAAAGGAAGGGGGTGTGCGAGAGACAACCTATCGGTGTTTCTCCCACACATTGATGCTTCTCTCCCTCTCTTTCTCCCTCCCTTCCCTTCTCTCTGAAAATAAATAAATAAAATCTTTAAAAAAGACAACAAGCAAAACGTTCTGGTTTTCTGCCCGATAACTTCTGTCTGATGATTGCACAATACTCCACCTGTTTTCTTCAGTCCAGTTCACCTTTTACTCCTGGCCACCAATGCCCACATCCATTTCTTGTGCCTTTGAACTCATGTAAATCTATCTGTTCCATCCATTTGGCACTTTGTTCGTATGGTGTTGTATTGATATTTATTTTTTTTCTGTGAACATATTTTGCTATTTTATCTCAACCACTATCATTCATAGCCCACCAGAAAGAAGCAGGACTTGTTAAGTAGCTTTCTGTGCCAGGCTCTGTTAAACTGATCCTGGGGATGAGAATCTTGACTTTCATTGTCAGGTGAGGCCTATCTGTGTCTCTCTATAACACCATCCAGGGAAATTCTTTAAGTTATGACTTTATAAATATGAAGGAAAAAAAGGGAAAAAAGGAAAGGGAAGGCAAGGCAAGGAAAGGAAAGGCAAGGAAAGGAAAGGAAAGGAAAGGAAAGGAAAGGAAAGGAAAGGAAAGGAAAGGAAAGACAGCTTATTCAGTAATTCAACAAATGTTTATTGAACATTTACTATGAACCAGGCATTGTTGATATAAAAGTTATAAAAAATGCAGACCCTGCCTCTTATTATTGAAAAGAGTCATATAAATAAGAACTGTAATAGAGGATAAAATAAAAGGACATTCTGAAAGTAGACCTTAGAAGGATTTTACTATACACTGTAACACAAAATGTATGCAGGGAGGACCTATTTTATAATCCCAGGCTCTTCTCAAAAAAGGGCTATTGAAGGCCCTGGCTGGTGTAGCTCAGTGGATTGAGCACGGGCCTGTGAAGTAAAGGGTCTCCTGTTCAATTCCCAGTCAGGGCACATGCCTGGGTTGCAGGCCAGGTTCCCAGTAGGGGACACATGAGAGGCAACCACACATTGATATTTCTCTCTCACTCTTTCTCCTTCCCTTCCCCTCTCTCTAAAAATAAATAAACAAGATATTTTAAAAAGAAGGGCTATTGAAAAGTAAACCCTTAAGCCACAGGGGTATCATTTTGCAAGTGGTCCTCCCACTGTTACTGAATTTCTTGTTTTGCCCCCATGTTGTTCTTATCCCATGACGAGCTACACAGGGATGTCACTCTCTTATATTAAGGCCATTACTGAAATTGCAGCAGTGTTTTTTATTCCCCATCAAAAATTCCAAAGTTCAGATTTAGCTGCAATGATCAAATTTTCTCTTTGTATAGGGCTAGGTCCCCAGGTCTCTCCCTGAGTGAGTGATGTGCTGGGAGCACCCTGCCCCTCTGGGAGGGATATTATTTAGTTCTTGGGAAGGGGAGAAAGGGGAACTGCAGTTGGAGAGTGACTTCATTCGTGCCCTGGCTATAAAAAGTAGCTCTCCAATTGGATAGAAACATAAGTACTAAAACAAATTCCTTTGTAATGTTAGTTTACTTTGTCTTTCCTACCTCTCCCCCAGTGCAGCCTTTTAGGGGTGTTTAGGCTCTTTAGAGATGGGATGGTGGGAAACCTGTCCTATATACTTCTTTCTAATAATCTTACTTTCTCCACACCCCCAGCACCTAGTACAACACCTAGT
This sequence comes from Carollia perspicillata, assembly GCA_004027735.1. Classification (NCBI taxonomy): domain Eukaryota; kingdom Metazoa; phylum Chordata; class Mammalia; order Chiroptera; family Phyllostomidae; genus Carollia; species Carollia perspicillata. The sequence continues at coordinate 8,882 of PVKM010037733.1, read as the reverse complement.
ATACATTAATAAATGTTTGATTGACTGGTTTCTTAATTACTTTTATGGCAATTTGCATGACAGAGTCTTTAATGAAAGTTTTCATCATACAAAAACTTATTTTTATGTCCATCGTTGTGAAGTCCAGGTCTGCACTGCCCAACATAGTAGCCACTAGCCACACCTGACTTGTGACCATTTTAAATGTCAGGAGTTCAAGTCGACATGTGCTTTAAGTATAAATACACACCAACTTATACAAACTGGGTACAAAGAATGTAACATATCTCATGAATTATTTTTATATTGGTTATATATTGTATGAGATTTGGGGAGGTTACGTTTAAAAGTTAAAATTAATTTACCTTTATTTTACTTTTTAAAATATGTCTTTAGTAGAAAGCTGAAAATTACATATATGGCTCACATTATATTTCTACTGCACATCTCTGGTTCAGACGAAATTAGATTAACGTTCTTTTAAATCCACGTATTGAATAAATTATTCATTTTTAACAGAAAGGGCCAGAAGAAAATAATCCAGATCGGGATCCATTCAAAGCAGTGTTCAGTCAACACAGCAAAGTGATACGAGATCTGGAAACTACTGTGGTAGAGCCTGGGACCAATTAGGAAAAGACTGGGGGCTGCAGTTCAGGATTTCCATGAGGATTTCTTACATCTAGTCTGTCGTGGCTTTGTCAGGTATCTTGTTAACCTGCCTTGGAGCCCTATGGGAAACTATTGCAGGTCACACAGCCTATGGCAGTGAAAACCATTGGGGCTTACTGCAGTGACAGGGGAGTTGAGATTGTTGATGATGACTTTAAGTTTACAGTCACATCAAATAAAACCTAACCAGTGAAGCAAAGTGAGAGTTAAACCGGGCAGGTGAATACAAACGAAGCTCTCTCCCATTTCAGATCAGCGAGAAGATAGTCATTAAGCCTAGAAAAGCATTTATGTTTCACTTCCCTATTTCATTCATTCATATTTCAATATCAGCATTTGCCATGTTTTTATTGGAAATTATCTTTCTGGTAGAGAATTTCTTGGGTGAAGAGGAAAAGATTCCTTCTTTAATTTAACTTCACAAAATATTTTGATAAATATGACAATTCATCATTGCTTTAAATGACTACCCTCTCTTTGTTAATTGTTCAACCTATCTCATAAATATAGAATTTCTACAATCTACCTTCGAAACATCTCTAAAGTTTCACTATTCAGCTTCCAGGGTTGCAGGGACCAATCACTCTAAAATCTGGGGCACTATTTTGCCATCAGTACAAAAGCGGTGGCAATGTCTTCTATGTTGACTCAGCCATCAGATAGTAAGCTATGGTCTCCTAATAAAAAAAGAGGGGGAAATAGTATAGATATCTAAAAAAACTTGGGTTTGAAAGTTGATCCTGATATAAACGATGCCACTTTCTGACTGAGGAAACTTACCTTACCTCTCTGAGTCTTAGTTTCCTTTTTGAAAAAATATAAGAGTGATATATACCTTGCGAGATCACTGGAGGATTAATTGATAGCATTTCTGTGACAACCTTAATACAGAACCTAGTTCATAAAAGGCACTCAAAACAAAGTAGCTGTTATCAAATTAGGCTGGTATTCTGACATATGTGTACAAATACATATATGTCATAAATAAGTATTAATTAGATATATAGATAGATTAAATGACTGATACTATTCCTAACTCCAATTAACTTCACAGGAGACAACTGCTTATGTGTCTAGTTTCAACAGCATTCTTTCTATTTATCACTTAAAGATAAGTAAATTCATTGTAAAATATCATGAGTTAAATGGAACTTGGTGCATACTGGTAGATTTGCTTAAGTGAACTCAGACTTGGGAAGCACAAAGGTAGGTAACTATAAGAAACCTCTAAGAAAAATGTTCAGTTTCTCCATACTGGATTCTGGACAATGCCCTAGAGGGAAAAAGAAAATCTCCACCTGGTTAAAATTTTCAAGAGTCACAGAGTTAATCACAGGGACATCTCCTGGGCCTCTGAATTAACCAGAAAGAAATTTCAGTATCAACCCTAGTTTTAGAGAAAAAAAAATCACCTCTCTCCTGCATACATTTATTATCATTTCTTAATAAGGACAGAAAATTGAGGAAAAGGCCATAAAATGTGCATTAAAAATTGAAGCAGTTGAGTTCAGTTCTCCTGGAGCACTCCTGTGAAAATGGGAGGGGAGGGGGGATTGCGCCTCAGAATTTCCCTGCCAACGGACGGACCGAGGGACTAAAGCCTTAACAACTGACCCCTGCTTCCTGCTGGCTGAGGGCTGCTCCTGGAGTTGTTAACTCTTCCACTTTTCCAAGTTGGACCCATCTCCAACTGAGCAAATGTCCCCGCCTCCAGTGAAAAGTCCCCAAGCAGAGAAGCAAAGAGACCCAGGTGTGCAAATTGGGAAACTGTCCACAACAGCTTCAGGTGAACACAGAGGTGAACTTGAGAATATGGGTTGGTGCATTAACAGCATCTACAACACCCACTGCACCCTGTGCCACCCCCATCTTGCAACACAACCTGTATTCTAGAAATGGCTCACTACCCCCCATTTCATGCACTTCCACCACTGCAAGAACATGTCCATTGCATGCCTTCAGTTAGAAAGTCCTCTACTCCCCCCTCTTTCTCACACAACTCCCAAAGCCCAACTACAATAGTGCCTTGGGCCAACACACAAGAAAGAACAATTTGTTTTTCCCTGACTTCACAGATCATTTGTTTATGATTCTATTTTAGAATATAGACACATAAACTAATAAGTATTACATAAAATTTTATTGCTGCCTACCATACTTATTAAGCTGAATGATCTTAGCTTTAGTACTGTATTTGAGCCTCAGTTTTTACATCTGAAAAGTGAGAAAAAATACATTCCCCATATGTGAGAAAAGTTCAATGAGATTGTGTGCCTAAAATGCCCTACACAATGTCTAGCCATTGTAGATGATCCAAATCTTTCAGTTCCCATCACTCTAACCTTCTTCCATGATTTCATGTTTGTGTCTCAAACACCTAGCACGATCCCATCATATAGTAAGCTCTCATACAGTAAGAATGGCTCGATAGCATTAAATGATCCCATGGAATTCCTATAACTCTGTTGTAGTCAAGGATGGTGGTTCTTGGAAAAAAATTTAATTAAAGTTATAGGAAAATAAATGTTTTGTATAGAGCAGCAATTTTCAACTATTTTCATCTCGTGGCACACATAAACTAATTAGTAAAATTCTGTGGCACACCAGAAAATATACTTTTTGCTGATCTGACAAAAATAGGTTTAATTTTGATTCATTCACACCAAATGGTAATTGCTATGTTGACTGTTGTCATTATTTTAAATTTGACAATCTAAGGGAAAAGAGGTCAGTTCCCCTGACTAATTTAGTCAAGTATCACATGTTTTAAAAGTTCTTCTGGCATACTGGTAGAAAATCACTGCTATAGTAGAGAAAAATAAAAAAGCAATATGTCTGTAACATTTTTGTCCCTACCATTATTTCTGGATATAAAGTGGAAACTCTTCTATGGAGAATTTAAATTAACTGTAGAAATGATACACAACTGAATTGTTAAATTTTTTTTCCTTCTAAACTCCATAGTTTTAAATGCTCACTTCCTCTTTCTGAGAAGCAATTTCAGGTATAGTATAAGCTAGCCAAAATGGCACACATTTATAATAATTCAATATAAATATATTAAATAGCTCAGATTGAGTTTCTTTTGCCTGGAGAGTAAGATGAGTTGACAAAAAAACTAAGATTTCCGCAAAAATTTTCTGTTAGAAATAAGATATGACTCAAAATCCTTAAAACATCTTAGAGGAAAGCAACCAAAGTGCTTCAGGAAGAACTTAGGACTCCCTTTAATTTAAAAATGTGACGCCAGCATTTTTAAATCATGGCAACCCGACACCACACCTAGAATTGGATGGTGTGGTCCCTGTGCCCTCACCTCCTAGGGGGAGGTTCCCTGCAGCAACCTGGGAGCAATTTGTTTTTGTGGAGAGTATAAACTAGGCCTTAGGTGGCCTCAGCCCTTGTTGAGTGAAAGAGTGAATGACAATTAATTAAGAAAATCATTCTTAGCCTTTATTTCTTTGCATGCTTAAGGAGAGGGTTAGAGGGTGATCTCTAAGGTACTCTCAATTCCATCATTTTAAATACATATCTATGTCAAGTAGATGCACCAAGTGGAAAAGGACAGAGTCCTTTCTGTCTCTCTGGGGGCTTCTTCCTGTCATGGGGAGAAAGAGGGAGGAAGGGATGGATTTCACTTTCCCCGGAGGAAAATTTATTCATGGATATAGAGGAAAAGGTGCTTATCCATTGAACTAAAATCAGAGTAAAAACAAGGTAAATGATAAATGGAAGTCTGTTTACAGGACCGAGAATAAACTGACTTTACTCAAGAAGTTGGTGTTTACTTATCTAAATGAATCCTGAAGGGTTAGGAGTGCGCAGCTGCAGAGTGGTTATGGGAACAGGTTTCTAACCGCATCCCCTTGGGTCGATTCGGATTCTGTACCTGTCAGCTGGACTGCCTTCCACAAGTTACTTGAACTATTTATGTCTAGTTTCTTCTACTATCAAATAAGAATAAAAATAATGTTCTCTAAGAGGGTTCTTGTGAGTATTCAACAAGTTAACACAAATAAAACATTTAGAATGGCGCCCGTTATGTGATGAGTCCCTAATAATTACTGGCTGTTATTATTTGTCTTCTGATATCATTCAATTTCCATAAAGCACCAGGCAAATAAATTACCAATTTTTCAAAATGTGTAGATCAATGAATTCAGACCTAGCAGGGAGAATGCACTTTAGACAGAGTCAACTAGTTATAAATTATTATTATTAATTTTGATGATGATGACGATGATGACCATTCATGTATGGCCTACTCGTCTTGTAGAAACTGTCCAAGGAACTTCGTGTTTTCACTATTGCATCCTACCAATAAACCTACAAAAGAAACTATCATTATATAAATTGAAAATCAGAGGTTCGGATATGCTAGCAAAATGCCTTACAGTTCCAAAGTTAGAATACTGAAAAACCACAGCTCAAAATTATGCCCAGAAACTCTGGAGCCCATTCTTTTTCCATTTTTAACATACAGAACATTATGTCCATGAGATTAAGGTTTAGCTGGATGGGCTTCAAGAAAAAGCAATACCAAGATTTTTTTTTTTAGTTAGAAAAATTACCAGATAGGTTAAAGATTAAAATTAAACCTCAAAAAATTAAATAAATAAAACCTCACTGAGAATGACCAAGAATGTAAATATATCCCAACTTCCCCATTTTAAGAAAAAAAAAAAACTGATCTAGAAGCATTTAGCCAGGTACTCCTGCAATTGAGAATAGTCACAACAGTTGGAAGAGACATGAGAAATATCACTGGATTAATGGCACATACAACATGGGGAACAAAAAGTAGAATCAAAATAGAGATAGAAGATCCCTCGTGAAACTATGGAAAGAGAGTGGTGAAGAGACCTATCTGGAAGCCAGAGGTCCCTGAAGCATTCCCAAGTTAGATTATACAGAGAAGTCAATGACACGTGACAGTGGCTGGAGTTAGGTCTGTTGCAATAGAAATGTTGAGACTTATCACATTTGGAACATGTATTTTCCAAATGAGTATGCTGCAGTTCTATCAGTTATCTAGTACTATGTAACAAATTCCCCAAAATCCAAGTCACAAAGTAACAACCATTTATTTTCTCAAGATTCTGCACTTTGGGCTGGGTTCAGCTGGGCAGTTTTTGGTCTCCCCGGGAGTCCCTCATGAGGCTGTAATCACCCCAAAACTCAGCTGTAGCTGGATAGCCCTCTGGGGCCTCAGTCACATATCTGTTGCTTATCTGGGGCTGCCAGCCAGAGAACTTGGGTAAACCATCAGGGGTGTCCAACCTTTTGGTGTCTCTGGGCCACACTGGAAGAAGAAGGGTCACCTTGGGCTACACATTAAAAACACAAACACTAATGAAAACTGATGAGCAAAAAGAGGTTTTAAGTAAATTTACAATTTTGTGTTGGGCCACATTCATAGCCACCCTGGGCTGCATGTGGCCTGTGAGCAGTGGGTTGAACACCCCTGCATCGGCATGGTCTCCAGCAGGATAACCTAGGCTTCATACATAAGAATAAAGCATTCTAAAGGGTGACCCTCAACATTCCAGCCCCTAACAGGTTATGAGATGGTACAGGAGTAACATTTGTACTCCATCATGACTGAAGAACTCCATCATGGAGTCCTGGTTATGACTCCTAGCTTTCAATGAAATTCTGTAGTTGAAATTCACCTAACTACATTCTTAAAGGAAAGAATGTGTGAAGATAACATCCTTTCTTAACATTATATTCTGCAATATAGCTGTTTTGTCAATTAAATGGTAACTAGAATATTTGCACAAGCATTATTTCACAGGCCTTTCAGGTGGTCCATTGACCACGGAAAACATCTTGTGATGACCACAGGATCAACCACCACCAGGTTACGATCGTGGGACAGCTGACCTCATCCTCATTCCCAAGCCCTACTCCCACCCCAAGGCCCCTACATAAGCCATCCACAAAAACCCCTCGGGGAGCTCAACTGTTCTCTCCTGGTCCATTCCCTTGTGCATGAGCTCTTTTCAATGAACTCTATCTGCTTGATCTGGTACTGAGTTCAGTGCTCATTTATCTGACATTGAGACTCAAGGACATGGCATTTACTGTTGCTTGTGTCATGTGTATTGCTGTCCCACTGACCAAATCAAGCCATAGGATCAAGCCCAGAGTCAATTTAGAAAGGTACTATCCAAGGGCATGGTTATTGGTGGATGTAGTTAATTGGGTATTATTGATGCAATAATCTACTATAATGGCTAACAGAACAAACAGAAATCTATATAACTATCTATCTTTCTACCTATCTCTCTTCTATCTATCTACCTCTCTTCCAGTGCCTCCCAACCTAAGATAAATCAGATTATACCATTAGTCACAGGGTTTCACATTCCCTTTATTCACCAGAAAAATATAAGGTTAAGTATAAACTATTACCTGCACCGCTCTCAGCATGGAAAAGGAAATTACATTATTCAGTGGTCTCTTCAATCCTAGATATGGTGCTAACTCACTTGGCAATGGGAGGACACCTGAAGGCTCTAACCTAGAAACCATGACTACTGCCCTTATGAACTGCAGGCTATGTGTTCCAATAAAATAATGGCTTCCTTTGTCCTATGTGAGATACAAGGCCCATAGTTCTCTCTAATTAATGTACAGTAAGATAGCAAAGGGGCAAAAAAGAAATATTTCTAAACAAATATACTTTAAGCAATGACTAACAAGTATTATAATCAAAATCACAGAGTATTTATTGGGAGAGGTAAAGTTATATTGAATACCTTGCTTAGTAAAACACTGGTTAGAATTTTTAGTGCCGTCTGTTCTTCTGAGGAAAAATAAAAATAAAAAACTATTACCAAGCAATGCCAGAGTCTCAAGCTTAAGGAAATAATGACTACAAGAGAGAAAATCAGCCTGAGTAGGGTAACATGTATGAACAAGACTCTCTTTGCCCTTCTACAAAACCCTAAAGATCAAAGACCTCCTGCAACTACTTCTCTTCTCTGGATGAAGGTCAGTCAAATAGTGAGGGATGTGGGGTGATCTAGATTCAGTCAGTAAATAGAACACTGGATTTCCCCCCAAGGGAGGGGATAGTGTGCTCTGGTTCAGGAAGCAGGGCACACTGGTGGCAGGAGAGAGAGCGTGTGATAGATGTGATTCGTTCCCATCGAAGACTCATGCTCCCTTCCATTGAAAGGGCTGGTAGATTAGACAATACATTTTTCAACCTGCTCTGCTTCACTGTAGGGCAATGTGACTGAGGACCGGTTGTTCAGTGCCAGTGGAAGTAATGTGTACTGCTTCTAGACCTGGCCAACAAAAAAATGCCATGTGATTTTTTCACATTCTATGATATAATGGTGCCATAGCTCCATCAGTTTAGGACCCTGAATGATTACATAGAAAAAAAAACAAAACACCAACCTATCCTCCTCAAACACTGCCCTCATTGGGATTTCTATGAGGAAAGAATATTTGATTGTGTTAAACCACTGCAATGTTTTGTTCTAGCAGACGTGGGGATGTCAGGAATGTTATCCTCACTGGAACTCTGATGTCAGGTGAATTAGATTAGTGCATTGGGAAATGGAAGAGCTGGGAAGAATGAATGCACAGTGACAGGGATCACATCCAAAAGCAGGATTTCCAGAGCCAGACAACTCTGGATTTGAATTTAAGATTCACAACTTATGAATAAGTGGAGTGACAGTCATAGAGGAACATTCTTTATTTAATTCTTACTAATTGCCAGACAGTGTTATAAGCACTGGGGATATTACAGCAAATGGAATACAAAATTGCCTATCATTTTGATGTTTATATTCTTGTCAGGGAGATGGATAATACACAGGCAAAGAAAAGTGCAATACAATGTCAGATAGCGATAGGCTCTAGGAAAAATAATGAACAAGGAGACAGAAGGGCAGGGTGCACTACCTTAGATAGAATCACACTCAGAGAGGACTTGTCTAAATAGGTGACATTTGATTAGAAATGTGCATGAAATAAGGGAGTAAGCTTAGTTGCTCTTGAGAAAATAGAGTTTCAGGCATGGGGAAGAGTAAATACAAAGACCCGGAAGCCCTGGACAGGTAGCTCAGTTGGCTGCAGCGTCATCCTGTTACACCAAGTTTGCAGATTCGATCCCCAGCCACAGAATATACAAGAAGCGACCAATGGATGGATGCACAAGCATTGGAACAACAAATTGTGTGTGTGTGTGTGTGTGTGTGTGTGTGTGT
>PVKM010037732.1:0-14346 GCA_004027735.1 Carollia perspicillata | reverse complement strand
AATATATTTTATTGATTATGCTATTACAGTTGTCCCATTCCCCCCCCTTCATTCCCCTCTACCCTGCACACCCCCTCCCACCCACACTCCCCCCTTTAGTGCATGTCCACATGTCATTGGTTCTTTAGCTTCTACATTTCCCACACTACTCTTGCCCTCTCCCTGTCTATTTTCTCCCCACTGTCTATGCTACTTATTCTCTGTACCCTCTCCCCACCCTCTCCTCCCACTCCCCTGTTGCTCACCTTCCATGTGACCTCCATTTCTGTGGCTCTGCTCCTGTTTTAGGTGACCACTTAGTCTACTTTTGTTTTAGGTGTGGATGTTAACAACTGTGAGTTTGCTGTCCTTTTACTGTTCATATTTTTTATCTTTTTTCTTAGATAAGTTCCTTTAACATTTCATATAATAAGGGCTTGGTGATGATGAACTCCTTGAACTTGACCTTATCTGAGAAGCACTTTATCTGCCATTCCATTTTAAAAGAAAGTTTTGCTGGATAGAGCAGTCTTGGATGTAGGTCCTTGCCTTTCATGACTTGGAATACTTCTTTCCAGCCCCTTCTTGCCTGTAAGGTCTCTTGAGAAATCAGCTGACAGTCTGATGGGAACCCCTTTGTAGGTGACTGTCCCCTTATCTCTTGCTCCTTCTAGAATTCTCTCCTTCATTTTAATCTTGGCTAATGTAACTATGATGTGCCTTGGTGTGTTCCTCCTTGGGTCCACCTTCTTTGGGACTCTCTGAGCTTCCTGGACTTCCTGGAAGTCTATTTCCTTTGCCAGAGTGGGGAAGTTCTCCTTTACTATTTGTTCAAATAAGTTTTCCACTTGTTGCTCTTCCTCTTCCCCTTCTGGTACTCCTATAATTCGGATGTTGGAACATTTAAAGATGTCCTGGAGGTTCCTATGCCTTTCCTCGTTTTTTTGACTTCTTGTTTCTTCATTCTTTTCTGTTTGGTTGTTTCTTTCTTCCTTCTTGTCCACTCCATTGATTTGAGTCCCAGTTTTCTTCCCATCACTATTGATTCCCTGTGCATTTTCCTTCATTTCACTTATCATCACCTTCATTTGTTCATCTAATTTGCAACCAAAATCAACCAATTTTGTGAGTATCCTGATCACCAGTGTTTTGACCTGTGCATCTGATGGGTTGGCTATCTCTTGGTCGCTTGAAAGTATACAATGAAAATAATACAATGATTAATAAATAATACAAGAATAAGCCCTGGCTGGTGTGGCTCAGTGGATAGAGTGCCAGCCTGAGAATCAAAGGGTTGCTGGCTTGATTCCCAGTCAGGGCACATGCCTGGGTTGTGGGCCAGGTCCCCAGTGGGGGCCACGTGAGAGGCAACCACACGTTGATGTTTCTCTCCCTCTCTTTCTCCCTCCCTTCCTTCTCTCTAAAAATAAATTTTAAAAAATCTTTAAAAAATATTTAGTTAATAAATAAAGGTTTATCCTGAGGCTGTCACTCTTACACAGGGAACTCTGTAACACTAGATTCAGCACTGTTAAAGGAGGCTTCTGTGAATTCAGTTAATTTTACTTCATGGATTGGAACAAATTGCATGACCTGAAGTGAAGAGGATAGTTGTCTTTGAAATGAGTCTGGTGGGGGAGACTCCAGCACTAGGCTGGTGTCCCCTGCTCTCTCCGGCCACTGATGAGTTGAATACATTAACCATCTTGATAAATTCCCAGGATGTCCATCATTTCTCATCTTGTTAAGGGGAATTTGGGTGTGAGCATTCTAGCCTCAAGGCATAGACACCCCAAGCTTTAATTTCCTTTCCTTCCCCTCACAACTCCTACCCAACCTTATTTCACTTATTTTTACTGAATGTCAGAAACCACTTGCAGAAACACCTTTTAGTCAACATTACTTTCTAAAGTGTTGCCGCAATGTAATGAAGCTCTTTCTGTAAATCACACATGGAAATGGGTCTCATTTTATAATCATTTCTCACAAGATGAAAACAACTTCATGCTAAGAATTGCCAACATTTGGAAAATTGTAATCTCACTGAATTAATCACCTCAGCCTCTAAAAGAAAGATACCTCAGGTTGGGCACTTATACTTTCAATCTTTCAACTGCTTAGGGAAGCAAACAGCACATACTTTTCCTGCTTCAGATAAGCCTTGCACATGTACTGGGGTCCTGGTAACAGACTTTTCTTCTTTCCATTCTGACTTTTCCTCCTCACTTTTCCAAGATAGGATCTCTGGTTAATTATGTCCTTCTCCCTCCAGCTCTGCAAATAGGTGGCTATGGGGGTAAAACCAGTGATGGAGTTCACAAGGCTGTTTTCGGCTGTGTGCAGTACTGTGGCCATTCATCAGCCTTCTCAGTCATATTTGCCCACGGAGATAACAGTAAACAGTATCAAACAGGGCTCTATGTATCTTTGGGTCAGAATTTGTGCCAATGTCCTTGTCCCCCAGTCCTTGAAGGTGGACTATACTAGCAAAGACAGGTGTTCAAGGCCCCATACCTAGTACATGGCAGCACCAGGACTAGAAACCGAGCTTGCTTGACTCCTGTGCCCCTTCTCTAAATGTTCCTACTCAGCTTCTTTGTGAAGAAAGCAACCAGAGTTGGAGTTTAATCATCTGACTTATGTACCACTTGATGTTTTCCATCCTGGACAGAGATGACTGGACCAGAATTAGTCATCTGACACAAGAGCAGTTTGGAGGCTCACATTCAAAGAACAAGAAAACCCAAATCTGGACAGAAGAGGTTTCACAGTGAAACTAGGACATGGTTGGTAGACTTGCATTGCACATAGCTAGTCTAACCTGCAACTGAGTGTAGTAAACTAAGTAATCCCCAGCCCCACCCTGCAAAAAGATGTCCGCATCCTAATCATGGGAACCTATGAATATGTTACCTTGTGTGGTAAAAGGGACTTTGTGGATGTAATTACAGTTAAGAAACTGAGATCAGGTACTGTTGGCTGTGTTTCAAAAAAACTATGGTACATTTACACAATGGAATTCCATGCAGCAGAAAGGAGTTCCTACCCTTTGTGACAGCATGGATGGAACTGGAGAGCATTATGCTGAGTGAAATAAGCCAGACAGTGAAAGACAAATACCATATGATCTCACCTTTAACAGGAACCTAAACAACAAAACAAACAAGCAAGCAAAATATAACCAAAGACACTGAAATTGAGAACAGGCTAACAGTGACCAGAGGGGAGAGAGGAGGGAATTTCATGGGATGAGGAGGGGGGTTGGGTTTAAAGGAACTAGTATAAAGGACAAAAGGACAATAACAAGGGAGGGTGGGGATGGGAGAGAGGTGGGGAAGGCTGATGCTGTGGCTGGGATGGGGTAAAGGGCAGAAAACTACTTGAACAATAATTAAAAATTTTTAATAATAAATAAATAAAGCTTTTCACATTAAAAAAAGAAAGAAACTGAGATGGCGAGATTAGCCTTGATTATCCAGGTGGGCCCAACCAGTATAATCACAAGTTTACTTAGAGAGGCAGGAGGACCAGTGTCATTAATAGTGGAAGGTGCAACAAAGCAAGAGGTTGGAGTGATGCTAAGAAGGGCATGAACCAAGGAATGCAGGTGGCCTGTAGAAACTGAAAAAGTCAAGAAACCTAATTTTCTAAAGTCTCCAGAAGGAATCCAGCCCTGCTTACACCATGATTTTACACTTCTGACTTCCAGAACTATAAAGGAATAAATTTGTTGTTTTAAGCCACTAAATTTATAGTAATTTATTACAGGAGAAATAGGAAACTAATATACTAAGCACAGAGCAAGTGTTCCTTGCCCTTTAAGAGGAACATTCCTCCCCAAAGGGCCCACCTGGGCTGCCACTGACCACTAGGATGGTCCTGTGCTTGCTTTCTTAGTTGAAACACTTTCTTAAAGTAGAAAATAAGGTTTTTTCAATCAATTAAATTCTCCCTTGTAGAAATTAGTTTTCTATTTCCTGACCTTCATATTTTTTTCCCAGGTGCCTTTTATACTTCTCAGGTAGCCTTGGATAATCCTCCATGGGCCTGCTTGATCCACACTATGGCTGGATCTGGCACTGCTTGAGGAGTTGCCATAGTTTTGGATATCCCCATTGTCTGAAAAAAAAAAACTGTCCTAGGGAAGTAGAAATACTTCTCAAGAGTGTTAACTCCATTAGGGAAAGGTAATAGAAGGCAGGTGGAGCTCACAATGAGGAATGATGCTCTAATCAGAGCCTCCTACAAGGAAGTGAGTAGTTTGGACTTAGAGAGTTCTTAAAGATCCCGGCACCTGGATAGAGCTTGGGGATTAAAGAATGTAATTAGCCCTGCCTGCTGTAGCTCAGTGGATTGTGTGTGGGTCTGTAAACCAAAGGATCACGGTTCAATTCCCAGTCAGGGCACATGCCTGGGTTTCAGGCCAGTTCCCAGCAGGGGATGACCACAGGCAACCATACATTGATATTTCTCTCCCTCTTCCCTTACCCTCTAAAGATAAATAAATAAAACATTTTTAAAAAGAATGTAATTTTATGCTGCCTATAAGAAACCTACTTTTATTTTTTTTAAATACAATTTCAATTTTATTTTTTCCAGAGAATTTTTCTTCAGTCTTTAGGGACTTAGCTCCTTACATGGGCTGTGGTGGAGGTCATTGAGCAGCACCTGCAGGTCTGAATCCAGGTGGAGGTCCTTCTGGGCTTCACAAGAATGATTCTCGACTACCTTGCTGTGAATGGCACAACTCACACAGTAATGTAGTTTCACATACAGCTTGGGGAAGCACATAGTGAGCAAAGACACTCACTTCGCAAATGTCCCTGACAGCTTTAGCCTCTACTTTGTGTCAGATGACAGACTTCTTGATGGCCTTGTCCTTGGGCACTTATCGGGTGCAGTTGGTGCGGCAAATGGGCTGCACATGGCCTCTGCCTTTTTAGGCATGACCTTTGTTCCTTCTTTTCTTGGTCATCTTGGAAGTGAGGACCAGAGAAAGGAAGAAACCTACTTTTAAATATAAAAACAAACTAAGTTAAAGACGATGGAAAAAGATAATACGCTAACACTAAACAAAAGAAAGCTGGAGTGGCCGTATTCATATACAAGGGCAGATTCATCAAGAGGACACAAAAGTCCTGAAGGTTTATGCTTCTAACATCAAAATATATTAAGGAAAAACTGATAGAACTGCAAGGACAGATGCACAAATCTACGGTAATAGTTTATGTCTATAATTAACAGAACAAGTACACGGAAAGTCAGTAAGGACATAGAAGATTTGAGCAAAATTATCAACCACCTAAATTTTAATTTTTTATTGTTCTTCAATTAGAGTTGTCCCCCTTTCCCCCAATTACTCTCCCCTGCCCTGCCCACTGCCCCTTCCACATTCAGTCCTTCCCCCTGCTGTTGTCCTTGTCCATGGGTCCTTTATACATGTTCCTTGACTTCACTCTTCCCCTTCTTTCCCCCATTATCTCCATCCCTCCTCTGGTCACTGTCAGTTCTTTATTTCCATGTGTCTGGTTCTACTTTGCTTGTTTGTTTGTTTTGTTGATTAAGTTTCACGTTATTGGTGATATCATATGGTATTTCCCTTTCACTGCCTTGTTTATTTCACTTAGCATAATGCTCTCCAGTTCCGTCCATGCTGTCTCCAAAAGGTAGGAATTACTTCTTTCTTTCTGCTGCGTAATATTTCATAGTGTAAATGTACCAGAGTTTTTTGATCCACTCATTTACTGATGGGCACTTATGCTGTTTTCAGCACTTGGCTACTGTGAATAATACTGCTAAGAACATTGGGGTGCATAGGTTCTTTTGAATTGGTGTTTCAGGATTCTTAGAGTATAATCCCAACAGTGGTATTGCTGGGTCAGAAGGCAGTTCCATTTTTAGATTTTCTGAGGAAATCCCATACTGTTTTCCACAGTGGCTGCACCAGTCTGCATTCCCACCAACAGTGCACGAGGGTTCCTTTTTCTCCACAACCTTACCAGCACTTGTTTGCTGATTTGTTTATGATGGCTATTCTGGCTATTGTGAAGTGGTGTCTCATCGTGGTTTTCATTTGCATCTCTCCAATGGTTAGTGATGCTGAGCATCCTTTCATATGGCTTTGGGCCCTCTGCATGTCCTCCTTGGAGAAGTGTCTGTTCAGGTCCTTTGCTCATTTTTTAATTAGATCATTTGTCTTCCTGGTGTGGAGTCATGTGAGTTGATTATGTATTTTAGAGATCAAACCCTTGTCCAAGTTATCACTGGCAAATATATTTTCCCATATGGTTGTTTCCATTTCCATTTTGCTATTGTTTTCTTTAGCTGTGCAGAAGCTTTTTAATTTGATATAGTCCCATTTTTTTATTCTTTCCTTTATATCTGTTGCTCTAGGGGACCTATTGGTGAAAATATCATTGTGTTGAATACTTGAAATTTTCCTGCCTATATTCTCTTCCAGGACTTTTATGATGTCATGACTTATATTTAACATTTTTTTTTCCATCCCGAGTTTATTTTTGTGAGTGGTGTAAGTTGGTAGCCAAGTTTCATTTTTTGCATGTACCTGTTCAGATATCTCAACACCATTTGTTGAAGAGGCTATTTTTATTCCATCTTATGCTTCTATCCCCTTTGTCAAATATTAATTGACCATAGGGACATGGGTTTATTTCTTGGCTTTCTATTCTGTTCCATTGATCTATGTGTCTGTTCTTATGCCAGTACCAGACTGTTTGGATTATAGTGGCCTTGTAATATAGTTTAATATCAGGTATTGTGATCCCTCCTACTTTGTTTTTCTTTCTCAAAATTGCTGAGGCTTTTTGGGGTTATTTATGGTTCCATATAAGTTCTTGAAATATTTGTTCTGTACCTGTGAAAGATGTCATTGGTATTTTAATAGGAATTGCATTGACTCTGTAGATTGCTTTGGGTAGTATGGACAGTTTGATGATTTTAATTCTTCCAGTCCATAAAATGGTATATGCTTACATTTATTTATGTCTTCTTTGATTTCTGTCTTCAGTGTTCTCTAGTTTTCTGAGTATAGGTCTTTAACCTCCTTGGTTAGGTTTATTCCTAGGTACTTTATTTTTCTTGTTGATACAGTAGATGGGATTTTTTCCCCTAACTTCTGTTTCTGAAGTTTCATTGTTGAGGTACAAAAATGCCTTTGATTTCTGAATATTAACTTTGTATCCCTCTGTTTTGCCAAATTCACTTATTAGGTCGAGTAGCTTTTTGGAGGAGTCCATAGGGTTTTCTATGTATACTATCATGTCATTTGCAAAAAATGACAGTTTTACACTTCCTCCTTTCCAATTCAGATACCTTTTATTTCTTCTTCTTATCTGATCTCTGTGGCTAGGACTTCCAATATTATGTTGAATAGAAGTGGTGAAAGTGGACACCCTTATCTTGTTCCTGATCTTAGTGAGAAAGCATTTAGTTTTTGCCTATTAAGTATGATGTTAGCTGTAGGTTTCTCATATGTAACCTTTATTATGTTGAGGTATGCTCCCTCTACTCCCACTTTGCTGAGTATTTTTATCATAAATGGATGATGTACTTCATCAAATGCTTTTTTGGCCTCTTGATATGATCATGTGATTTTTGTCTTTCCTTCTGTTTATGTGATATATGACATTTACTGATTTGTGAATGTTGAACCATCCTTGTATCCCTGGGATGAATCCCACTTGATCATGGTGTATGATCTTTTTAATGTATTGCTGCATGCAGTTTACCAGTATTTTGTTGAGGATTTTAGCATCTATGTTCATCAGTGATATTGGCCTGTAGTTTTCTTTCTTGGTTGTATATTTATCTCACTTTGGGATTAGGATGATGGTGGCCTAATAAAAAGAGTTTGAGAGTCTTCCTTCTACTTGGGTTGTTTGGAATAGTTTGATAAGGATAGAGGTTAGCTCTTCCTTAAATGTTTTGTAATATTCTGTGAAACCGTCTGGTCCAGGGTGTTTATGTGCTGGGAGTTTTTTGATTACTGCTTCAATTTCACTAGCTGTTATCACTTTGTTCAGGCTTTCTGCTTCTCCTGTTTTGGAAGATTTTATGTTTCTAGAAATTTTTCCATTTTGCCCAGGTTTTCAAATTTCTTGGCATATATTTCTTTGTAGGAATTTCTTACATTCCTTTGTATTTCTGTAGTATCAGTTGTAATTTCTTCTCTTTTGTTTCTGATTTTATTTATTGGAGTCCTGTTTTTTCCTTGATGAGTCTAGTTACAGGCCTGTCAATTTTGTTTTATCTTTTCAAAGAACCAGCTCCTGGATTTACTGATCCTTCGAATTGTTCTTTTAGTCTCTATGCCATTTAATTGTGTTCTGATCTTGATTATTTCCTTCCTTCTACTCCCTCTAGGCTTTGTTTGTTGTTGTTGCTCCAGTTCTTGTAGATGTAGGGTTAGGTTGTTTATTTGAAATGTTTATATCTTTTTTAGGTAAGCCTGTATTGCTATAAACTTCCCTATCAGGACTGCCTTTGCTGTGTCCTATAGGTTTTAAGCTGTTGTGTGTTCATTTTCATTTGTTTCCAGAAACTTTATGAGTTTTTCCTTGATCTCATTATTAACCCATTTATTGTTTAATTACATGTTATTTAGTCTCCATGAATTTGAATGTTTGAGTTTTTTCCTTGAGTTTGGTTTCTAGTTTCAAGCCCTTGTGGTCCAAAAAAATTCTTGATACGATTTGAATTTTCTTGAATTTGTTGAGGCTTGTTTTGGGTCCTCTCATATGGTCTGTCTTTGAAAATGTTCTATGTGCATTTGAAAAGAAAGTGTATTTTGTTTCTTTGGGATGAAAGATTCTATATATATCAGTTAAGTTCATTTGGTCTAATGTGTCATTCAGTGCCACAATATACTTGTTGATATTTTGTTTGGAAGAGCTATCCATTGTTGACTGTGGAGTGTTAAAATCCCCTACTATAAGTGTGTTGCTGTCTATATCTTTCTTGAAGTCCAAGATATTCCTTATATATTTGGGTGCTTCTATATTGGGTACGTATGTTTACAATGTTTATGTCTTCTTGATGGATTCTTCCCTTGAATATTATCGAGTGTCTTTCTATGCCTCTTTTTATGGCCTTTGTTTTGAAATCTGTTTTGTTTGATATTGGTATTGCTACCCCAGCTTTTATTTCCTGTCCATTTGCTTGAAATATTTTTTTCCAACCCTTCCCTTTCAGTCCATGTAGGTATTTTTTTTTCTGATGTGGGCCTCTTAATGGCAGCATATGTGTGGGTCATGTTTTCTTATCCATCCAACTACCCTATGTCTTTTGTTTGGAGCATTTAATCCATTTACATTTAAGGTTATTATCAATAGGTGCTTATTCATTGACATTTTTCTCCTTTCTACCTGTGTTCCTCTGTCTCTCACTCTTTTTCTTCATCATCTTAAAGCAGTTCCTTTAGCATGTCTTGCAATGCTGGTTTGGTGAGGTGTATTCTTTTAGCATTCTTTTGTGTGGGAAACTCCTTATTTCACATTCTATTTTAATTGAGAACCTTGCTGGATAGAGTAGTCTCAGTTTCATGCCTTTGTTTTTCATTACTTGGAATATTTCTTGCCATTCCCTTCTGGCTTGTAGTGTTTCTGTTGAGAAGGCAGCTGCTAGCCTTATCAGAACTCCCTTGTAAGTTACTTCCTATTTCTCCCTCACTGCCTTTAAGATTCTCCCTTTGTCTTTGAATTTTGCCATTTTAATTATGATGTGTCTTGGAGTGGGCCTCTTTGGGTTCATCTTGATTGGGACCCTCTGTGCTTCATGGACTTGTATGACTTCTCTCATCAAGTTAAGGAAGTTTTCCATCATTTCTTTTTCAAACAGGTTTTCTATCCCTTGTTCCTCTTCTCCTCCTGGTATCCCTGTTACATGGATATTATTACATTTCATGTTATCCTGCAGCTCCCTTAACCCCTCTTTGTTCTTTTTGAGTCTTTTTTTCTTTTCTTGCTCTTGGAATTTTTTTCTACTTATCCTCCAGCTTGCTGATTCAATCCTCAGCTTTTTCTAGTCTGCTTTTGATTCCTTTTGCTGTGTTCTTCAATTCATAAATTGTATTCTTCATTTCCTCTTGGCTCTTATTGATAGTTTCTATGTCCTTTTTCATGCTGATGTAGTTCACAGTAAATTCCTTGTAGCTTCCCTGTAGTTCTTTGTAATTCTCACTAAGCTCATTGAGATTCTTTTATAACTGTTGTTTTGAACTTAATGTCTGATAGTTTAATGAAATATTTGCCTCTATTTCATTCAGCACTCTTTCTGGGGATTCTTCCTTCCAGTGAGGGGGTTGTTTCTTTGTCTCCCCATTTTAAGGGAGACTCTTCTTGTTTGCTTCTGCTTCTTAAATTGATCTGCTTTGACTCCCTGTCTTTGTGTTGTGAACTTCTATGGTAGGAGACCCATGTGATTAAGTGGTGCAGTCTCCTTAATCTCCTGAAATTGATGCTCTTGGGATGCCCTTTATACCATTTATGTTGGTTCTCTGGGTGTACTTGGGTTTTGATTATTTGGGGGTTGTTCTCTGGTGGGTCCTTCCCTCCAGCTGGCTGCCTGAGGGTCACTCCACCCACTGCATCTAGTATACTGTTGTACAGGTGCTGCCAGAGCAAAATCACAAAGCCCAGGAAACAAACCCACAAAAATAACTCCCACCCACCATCCCACTATCGACAGCAAATTAATCAGTATTTATAAGGGTGTAAAGATAGTAAGGCTGTTATAAGAAATGAGGGCAAATATCAGATTACGTACTGAAAGAAAAATGATTTTGTGAGGGTAGAGGGAGGAGCACTATAGAGTAGGGAATTGGAGCAATGTGAAGAGAGAAGGTAAAATTTACATCATAAATAAAAATGGGAATGAAGAAGGCAGAATGAAGAGAAGGGAGGTGTATAGTATTAGGTTTAAACAGAAATGTAAAAAAAAAAAGATGAGAGAGAGAAAGAAAAAGGAAAAAAGTAAATAATAAAATAGGAACCAAATTGGTGAAAAAGATCCACTGCAGCACTATCAACAACAAATGAGCTAAAATTAATATAGATGAGATGGAGATAAAAGGGAGAAAAGAAAGAAAAGCTTAAGAGATGTCTGGAGGAAAGAAGTGATTTTGAGATGATAGAAGGAGAGGGAATACTAAGAGTGAGGAACAAAAACCAGGCTAAGACAGGGAAAAATTAAAATTTGAGATGAAAAGAAAAAGATAAAAGAGGGCATGAAGAAAGAAGAAAAGAAACAGGTTAAGACAGGGAAAAACTAAAATTTGAGACAAAAAAGAGAACAGGCTGGATGAAGGCAGAATGGGGTAAGAGAATGGAACAGTAAAATTTGAGATTTGAAATACAAAAATAAGCCGTGGCTGGTGTGGCTCAGTGGATTGAGCACCAGCCTGGGAAACAGAAGGTTGCCAGTTCAAATCCCAGTCAGGGCACATGCCTGGTCCAAGGCGGGGTCCCCAGTTTGGGGTGTGTGAGAGACAACCACACATGGATGTTTCTCTCCCTCTCTTCTTCCCTCCCTTCCCGTCTCTTGGAACCTTTCTTTCTCCCACTCTTCCCCTCTCTAGAAATTTTTAGAGAGAGGGGAAGGGAGGGAAGAAGAGAGAGGGAGAAACATCCATGTGTGGCTGCCTCCCACATTTCTCCCCCTGGGGACCTGGCCTGCATCCCAGGCCAGTGCTAAATCCACTGAACCACACCAGCCAAGGCTAAAATCTTTTTAAAAATACAAAAATAGTGAAATTCTAGAGACAAAATTGAAAAAACGCAACAACAACTACCATATCCAAAAGTAATGAGCAAGGATTGCTAAAAGTGGAGAGAGAATGCGGTGTTTAAGAGCAGGAAAAAGAATGTGAGATGACCATTGACAAGAAAATTGGTTTTGAGAGGCTCTATGGGGAAGAAATAGTAAGAGTGCAGAATGGAAACAAGTTGTAGTGAGAGAAAGCAAAATTTAAAATGAAAATAAGAGGAAAGAAGATGGCAAAATGGGATAAGAGAAGGGAGGTACAAAATATGAGAACTGAAATAAACATATAACATCTAGTGACTTAATATACACAAACTTTAAGGACAGAAATCAATATTTAAAAATCTATGCAGGAAAGAAAATATCAAAAATCACTGAGAAGACTGCAGTGGAATTCAGTTCACTGTTTTTTTTCTTTCTGGATTTACCTCTGGTAGTGTCAGATGGTGACACTGCCTGGCCTTAGACAGCCTGTTCGAGACTACCAAGGATCTACCATCTGTGGTCAACTCCTTCAGTTGTTAATCTAGTCACTCTGCACTCAGCAGTTAGTCTTAAAGCAACACAGGGTGTGGCAGAATCTCTTCTAGGGGAGGGGCTATTACTTCCCCTCAGGCTACTGCCACCTGGAAGGGGGTGGTCTGCCTGGGCAGGATGGCTCCTGCAGTATGGAAGATGACTCAGCACTGGGATCCTGGCAGCTGCTCTCTGAGTTCTCTCCCCAAAGCCACCATCCCCAGTCTCTCCTCAAGTGTCTGTAATCCAGTCTTCCCCCCACCCACCTTTTCCAGAACCCAGGGTAACTGGCTGCAAATGAAGATTGTATGTATTGGCCCTTTAAATAACTATTTGCGTCTCCAGCCATCCATCTCTGGCAGATAGCAACCCTGCCACTTTTCACGGCTGAATGTTATTTGTGTGCTTTTCAGGCTCTGGTGCTCTAGGCTAGGGAGCCAATCTTAGGGTTTAGACCCCACACTTCTCAGGGGGATCCAACAGGCCACTTAAATATCCTTCCAGCACTTCACCTGCTACCCATGGGTGCCCAGCCAGCTGTCTCACGTCTCCTCCATGCTCCCTACCAGTCACATGCTGAAGCTGTTTCTTTTGTAAGACTTCTCTCCCACTATTGCTCAATTGTTTGTACCAGGTGGTTTCTCCATATTGAGTTGTAATTCCAAATTGGCCCTGGGAGGAGGTTAGTTGTGACTTCCTTTCACTCCTCTGCCATCTTGGATCCCTCTCAACCACCTAAATTTAAATTGACATTTACTACTCCACCCAACAACAGCAAAATATACATTCTTTCCACATGCAAATGAAACATTTACCAAGATAGAATTCTGGGCCATTAAACAAGTCTTAATAAATTTAAGAGGATTCAAATCAAACAAAGTATATTCTCTGACCACAATGGAGTGAAATTAGAAATCAACAACAGAAGCTTCTCTGGAAAATCCAATTATTGGAAACTAAACACACTTGTAACTAACACCTGAGTCAAAGAAGAATTCAAAAAGGAAATTAGAAAATACTTTATAACCAATTGAAAAGAAAACACAACAGGGGAGCATTTGAGATCTCCCTCTCCAGCATGTGTTGTCAGTGTGACTTAAAATCTTATAAAAATTCTCTACAGGTTTGGACTTTTCTTTGTTTTTTTTTTGGGGGGGGGGACTTTTCTTACATAGACAATGTAAAATATAAAATTCAAAAACTTCTACAAATAATAGTATAATATAAATTTAATTTTAAAATAAATAATAAAAATAATTTTTAAAAAGATAACATAATTTGTAGGGTGGTGCTAAAGCAGTACCCTGGGGAAATTCTGTAGCACTAAATGCCTATATTAAAAAAGAGTCTCAAATCAATGACCTCACCTTCTATCCTAAGAAATTCTAAAAAGAAGAAATGAAATCCAAAGTAGCTCACTGAAGCCAAAAGCTAGATATTTGAGAAAGATCTTTGAGAAATAAATAAAAATGATAAGTGTCTAGTGAGCTAGTCAGAAAAAAAGGAAAGTCAAATTACCTATATTAAAAATGAGAGAAATGACTGCTACAGATTCTACAAATATTTAAAAACATAAGGGAGACTTCTAGCCATGATGGAGGCATAGGTAGACACACTGTGCCTCCTCGCACAACCAAAATAAGAACAACAATTTAGAAACAAAATAACAACCAAAACTGACAGAAAATTGAACTGTAAGGAAGTCGGACAACCAAGGAGATAAAAGATACCTCCATCCCGACTGGTAAGCGGGGCAGAGTTGGGGGGCCAAGCAAAGATGGGTCACAGCACAAAATGCGGAGGCACCAGGCAGAAAAAGCACCTCCAGGGCACAGGCGGCGGCTGGTGCTTGTGAAGCGGGACAGGCACGCAAGGTGGCTGGCTGACCAGGTGGTCCCACATTCTGAGCAGATAACTGGGGAGCGAGACAGACCGCGCAACCCAGGGCCCAGCACCAGGAAATAAAGCCTGAAAACACCAATTGAAAACACCTGTGGGGATTGAGGAGCGGAGAGTGACTCCCAGCCTCACAGGAGAGTTCATTGGAGAGACCCACAGGGTCCTAGAATGTAC
>PVKM010037731.1:0-14320 GCA_004027735.1 Carollia perspicillata | reverse complement strand
AATGTCAAAAATGTCAAGAAAACAATAGAAAAACCACTGATTATCAAGAATCAAGATAATAAAATTTGCATGAACATGAATAATAAACTAACACCAATACCACTATGGACAGGTGTTGAAATTATTTGACAAAGATTTTAAGCAGCCACATAAAACCTCTTTAACAGTCAATTACAAATTTTCATGAAATAAAAATAGAAAATTTTATTAAAGAAAGAAAAATTATGAAAAAAAAAACAAATGGAAACTATAGAACCAATAAATACAATCACTGAAATAACCTGCTAGATGAACTCAGTAGTAGAGTGGAGATGGCAGAGAACAAAATCAGGAAATTAGAGGACAGATCAATAGAGTTAATTTAATCTGAGCAACAGATAGAAAATAGACATAAGATATGCACAGTTTAAAGACACGTGGGAGATTAACAAGAGATGTAACATTGATGTCCTTGGAATCCCAGACGGTAAGAAAGGGCAGGGGGACTGAATAAGTGGTATTGGAGAGATAATGGCTGAAAACCATCAAATTTGTCGAAAGACATAAACCCACAGATTTAAGAAGTTGTGCAATTCTAAAGTAAAATTTTAAACCCCACACTTGTGAAAACTAAAGTTAAATTAAAAATAAATCTTAAGGAGAGCCAGAGAGAAATGACACATTATGAATACATAGATAAATACATATTCAAATAACAGTAAATTTCTTAGCCGAAACTGTGGAGTAAGCTGTATAACATTTCTACATACTTAACTGAGAGAATTATCAACAGGAAATCCTCTATCTGGTAAAATCATATTTTAGAAATGAAGGAGAAATAAAGACATTAAAAAAAACAAAATAACTAACTGTGCAATTTTTCCACCATCACATCTACCCTCAGTGAATGGCTTAAAGGAAATTTCCACACAGGGAAAAAATGGTAACAGAAGAGAAAGACCTTCAGGAAGATAATAATAACAATAAAATTGGTGAAATGTGAATAAACAAAGTAGACTATCCTTCATCTCATGAGTGAACTGCAAGTTTAAAAAAAATTTGAATGCTAAATAGACATTAATTGAAATAAGGATAGCCTATCATTTCAAGTAGCAACATACTGATATCAATAGACTATGGTAAGCATATAAATCGTGAAGTTCATAGCAAGCACTAAGGAGTCTCTACAATGTGATATATTGAAAACATAAATAATTCATATTGGGATTCTAGCAAGACTGACAAAGATAAAAGGAGAATGTACAACTAAGCAATATCAGGAAATGAATAGGTTATATCACAACTATTCTTGCAGCAGTTAAAAGACAAATAAGGGAATACTGTGAACAGCATTCTTCTCATCAATTCAACAAACTCAGAATAAGGCAGCGATTCCTCAGAAATCACAAACTACCAAACTCAGGCTGAAACCCATTACCTGACTTATCCCATAGACATTAGGTGGAGGAGGTCGTCTAAAGGATATGACCCCCAGTTGACCCACCAGCCAGAGTCAGGAGGTTCCTTACTGCCTTCCCTGTCCCTGGGTGTGTGTTTCATTTGTTTTCCCATCACTAAAAGCTGTCCCTGAAGATACAACCCTGAGATAGTAACGTGTTGTTGAGCCTGTCTGGATGATAGACATGACACTTACCGCCTCTATATAAACTTCAGACTCTGGTGTGCGGGTGTGCAGATTTACTGTTTTCGCAGCTGCCCCAGTCGTGCCTCCTACCTAAGTTCCCCAGCTTGTTAAACCTACTAGCGTCCAATGTGCAGTGATCTGCCTCTTTCTTCAATCTCTTCTGCATGCGGGGGCCAGTTTCAGATTTCACCCAGGAAATTCCTGAGTTTGTGGACCAGAACCATTATATAAGTTTTATTTGTAATGAAAAAGTTCCTGAAATTAAAACAAAATCCAGGGATGCTTTCAAAGAGGTAATTTTACTAAATATTTACAGAAGAAATATGCCAGGTTTTTAAAATAATATCTTCAAGAATATAGAAGAAAATGTTTCCCAAATCATTTTATGAGGTCAGTATTATGATAATAACACCACCACCAAACCAAAAAAAGAAAAAAGGAAAGAAAGAAAGAAAGAGAAATCCAATATATCTTATGAACTTATGAATTTACATGCAAAAATCCTCAACATGTTATCAAATAAAATTCATCAATACAGAGAGGTATGCATGGCTAGTTCAACATTAAAAATCAACCAATGGTTCTAGCATTCCAACATGCTTTCAATAACAATCATAAGGCTATGATAATTGATGGAGGAAAAAATAATTGAAAAAAACTCCAATATGTTTGCTGAAAATTACCATATGTTGATGAAAGGAATCAAACACATAAGTAATCAGGAAGAAATAGTGTTTATGGACTGAAATATTAAATAGGGTAAAAATGTCATTTCCTCCAAACTGATCCATAATTTAATGTAATTTTAGAATTAAACTTGTTTAGCTTAATTCTAAAAACACATATGGGAAAGCAAAAGCTCTGTAATAGTTCAAATAATCTTGAAAAAGAATAAGCATGAAGCAGCACTCTTCCTGACGTTTGAAACTACGATATAACTAATTAAAACACTGTGGTGTCAGTAGATCCATGAAATGCAACAGAGATATCAGAAATGGACCCATAATAATAGATCCAATTGATTTTCGACAAAGGTGCAAAAAAATCAATGGAGGAGGGCTAGATATCTTTTTCATCAAGTGGATTAATAAATGGTGGTGTAATCCTAAAATTAAATAGTATAATAACTATTACTACACACAACATAACAAATCTTACAGATGCAATGATTGTCAAAGCAGCCATGTACAAGAGAGTAATGTATGGTAGATTTTCACTTATATGGCATTCAAAATTTGGAAAAAATATTGCATAGTTATAGATATTAGAATAGTAATTGTCTATAACATACCTTAACTAAGAAGTAATATAATAAACCTTTTAAAGGCTTGCTGAAATTGTTATATATTTAGCTGACTACTGCTTACACAGGTGTTTATATATGTTTAATTAATCTGTAGAGTTAATATTTTTACCTTCCTATTTACAAGTTATACCTCAACATCAAAAAATAGGAAATATCTTGTATTTTCTATATCTTGGCTCCTTTCCAATAGGCAAGACATGGAAGCTGTGTAGGTGTCCATTGACACAGATGAATTGATAAAGATGCTGTATCGCTATACAATAGAATGGACAGAACTAGAGAGCATTATACTCAGTGAAATAAATCAGAGAAAGACAAAGACCATATGATTATATTTATCAGTGAAATAAGTGGAAAAACAAAACAGAAACAGACCAACAGATACAGAGAACAAACTGATGATTGTCCCGTACCCCAGGAGAGGGGAATGAGAGGATGGGTGAAAAAAAACCCTGGAAACATAAAATGTTCATTTAAAAATTTAAATCAAAAATATGTAAGTCAAACAAATACATTAAATATGGATGGCCATGATCAGCTTTTTAGTTAATAACTTACATATTTCCTACTTTGGTGATTTAGTTCAAATAGGTTTAAAAGTTGAGTTTCCATAACATTTAACAGTATACCAAATACAGTGTCCTGCCAACCTGCTTGAGTGTCATTGGTAAGGTAATAATGTGGGTGTAATAATTGATCGTTTTAATTTGAACATTTCATCTACGATGTCATATAGTGTGTTTGAGTGTGATATTGTTACATTACAGAATTACATACTTATGATTTTGCAATAAGATTTTGTAATAAATAAGGGGAATATTTTTGTGCTGGAACCTATATATTAAAACCATTGAAATTACATGAGTTGTACATTTTTTATTACTCTGTAATTTCATGTAACTGTGCATGTGGGATTTGCACAAATGGAACCTAGGAAATGGGTAACTGTAGATAGTTGTGTATAATTGCGTACTTACCAAATCAATATTGCTTATCTCCCAGTCTTACAACTCATTGAGGATTGCAAAGTGCCCAGCATTACCACTGTTGCCATTTTGCTTTCATTTTTGCTTTTACTATAAATTTGACCCTATATGTCCACTCACATCGTCAAGGCATTTGTTTAACACACACATGTATAGATCATTAATGTGTCATACTAACCTGTATTTATAAAGAATGATATACTGCCAACCTTTTTTCTTAAAACACTTATTTTTAAAACAAGTGCTTGCCATTTAAATATTTGTTTTAACCCTTAAAGAAAACAAAACTTAATGAAAATAAAATAAATGTGCCTCCCTAATTTTTATAAAAATATTTCTTCATAGTAAAATTAGTTAATTGCCTAATTTACAAAACTAAAAAAACTCTCAAATATTCTCTCTGTCATGGTTATGTTTTTAGCAACATAAGATAGAAATAGATAGAATTAACTATATTCCAAGACAAAAATACTCTATCCCTTTTATTACAGAATTCTAAACATTTATAGCATGATAATATTAACTTCTTAAATAAAATATGTATCTTGATCATATATTTTAAATGTCTTCAAACTATTGATTTATAACACAAAACTTGCCAAAACTTATACTTTTTCTGCCCTGGCTGGTGTGGCTTGGTGGATTGAGTGCTGGCCTGTGAACCAAAGGGTCTCCTGCTTGATTCCGAATGAGGGCACATGCCTGGGTTGCAAGTCAGGTCCACACTTGGAGGCACATGAGAAGCAGCCACAAATTGATGTTTCTTTATCTCCCCCTCTTTCTCTCCCTCTTCCCCCCTCTCTAAAAACAAATAAATAAAATCTTTTTAAAAATTTTACATTACACTTGTTGGTACTTTTTGTCATCAATGGCACAGAATGAGTTACAAAGGGACAGCTTTACCTCCTGAGAAATGGTTCTCAAGGCATCTACCATTTTTATTTGAAGCTTCTTATTGTATCAGCTCCCAATTACCGTGTCAGATTATCTTCCTTATATTTGTTTTCAACATTTATCATTTTAAATCTTATTTTTCCATCTATATTATATGTAAAAACACACTTGTAAAATATGTTCTTTTTTATTTTTTGTAATTCTCCTGATCCCCTTTCATCTAACTGTATGAATGTCATAACAATAGTCCCATTAATGGAATACTGCACACATGTGTTATTTGTGAATGTTTCAACATGTTTATTGGTATATTAGACAGCTTAATGTTTTCTATATTTTGGTGTGTTTGGTTTTTACTAATGCATAAAATTTTTGTAACAATTTCATTTGTGTGCTGTTATATAACTGACAGGAATTTTGGAACAAGTATAATTACCTTAAAAATGTAAAATCACAACAATCGTGAGTTTGCGTAATAATAAATAAAATTGTATTTACTCACTGTGAAGAGAACAGAATAAAAATATTTTTTATTCTGTGTGGTTTGATGTGTACATATAACCATTAAAAAGTAAGTGACTAACTCATATTAAAATATTAAAAAACTCATTGGATTATGTGCTAAGGTTGTATAAAAAGTTTTTATGTAATATAAATTCCTGCTGACTGTAAATTCATAAAAACAAAGAGGAATAAAAATATATGAATGAAGAAGCAATGGTCAACCTACAATTTCTCAAAATAGTGACTATTAGGTTATTACAATAGAGGATTTAGGGAAAATAATATCCATGATGTATAAAACACATATTTTATATTATATATATGTATTTTTAATCTTTATTATATTTTTTCATTACCATTTAGTCCCCTTATACTTCCCTCTCCCCAGTAATCAGCACACTGTTGTCCATAAGCCCTTTTCTTTTTTGTCCAATCCCTCCACTCCCTAACCCCCATAATAGTTGTCATTCTGTTCTCTATGTATGAGTCTGTCCCCATTTTATAAAGTATGTTAATTGTTTTACACCCAACTCTAACTTCCTGCACAATGTTTTTTAAATATTTTATTTATTTATTTTTAGACAGAGGGGAAGGGAGGAAGAAAGAGAAGGAGAAAAACATCAATGTGTGGAAAAACATCAATGTGTGGTTGCCTCTTGTGCACTCTCTATTGAGGACCTAATTGGCAACCCAGGCATGTGCCCTCACTGGGAATTGAACTGGCAACCCTTTGGTTCACAGTCCAGCACTCAATCCATTGAGCCACACCAGCCAGGGCTCTAACTTCTTGCACGATGTTAATTATCTCTTACAAATTTCATTTTCTTAAAATTATTTTAAAATAAATCATTGCTTATTTACTTCCATTTAAAGATCATTTTAGACTGTGGTGTAACCAGATTCTTTATCTAGGATAATATTACAAAATATTTGAAATTTTAGGCTACTTTGAAATATTGATTGTAATAGAAAATTAACATTTAATTCTATCCCATACTATGTAATATAAATATTGAAAATGCATACAAGTTTAAACTCTAGGATGGTTATAGGTTGTTAGGTATTAGTTCTTTTTCTTTCCCATTCCTTCAGTTTCACACAGAAAATGTGAAGTCCTTGATTGGTTGAAGACCTTACAATCAAATCCTTTTGATTTGTACAGAAGCTACCTTTCTGATTTACCTTTTAATACTCTGTTACTCACTCTCTATCTAAGCCATAGCAGTTTCCTCACTGTTCCTTAAGCAAATCATATAGTCACATATCTTAAAGCCTCAGACTGTCTGTACCTTAAGTCACTCCTCCTTTGTTATATCCATGACCAAATTCCTTACTACTTTTGTGCCTTTGCTCTAATATCACGTTCTAATTAGGATCACTTAGTATGACCTCCCCACCACACACACACATAATTCAGACTCCTGGTAGCTTGCTTTTCTTTTCCTATACAACATTTCTCCTTGTGTCATATGATAAACATTTTTGGTAAATTATTTTTCTAATTGTTTATTGTCATCTCAAAGCATAAGAATGAAAATTTCATATGGGCCATGATCACTGTTTTGTTCTGTGATCAGTTACATGTACCTGAAACATAATCAGTTCTCAATAAATATTTGATGTCCACTGAAAATGGATGGATATAAGTATTTGTATAAATAGTAGGTATTGACAATTTTTCAGTTCGAATACATAAGTGCTTCTATAAAGTAACTATATTAAGGGATCAATCACAATTGTAAAGCAGCTTACGTACATGTGCTGGTCCTATACTCTTCCCCCAGTACATAATAATTTATGTTTTTATATTGGACAATTGAATGTACTTCTGTATTTTAAGGAGGCATATTTTACTAAATGGGACTGTTCTCAGTGTTGCACAATATTTAGGACTTTAAAGAATTCGTGTATTTGAAGTGCCTGAGTTATTTAGATATATGGTATACAAATCACAAGATTCTTCATGAAAACAAAAATTATCTGAGTCAAGATTCTGTCCTAATTATCTAGTTTGAGCTTTCTAGTTCTTTATTATATTTTATTTGTTTTCATTTTATGTTTCACTCATGACAGAGTTTTTAGGTTATCCTGAAATCAGGAGAAATCTTGTACAAACTGGAAGTATTTTTTCAGATAAACAGAGGGATACTATCATAAAAGTCAAATTGAACTGTCAAATGCATAGTATGTTCAAGAGTTAGCATAGTAAATCTACCTATCATCTATCTATATTTATCATCAATTTAATGTATCATATATTTCATCTGCATAGATCTAAAATATATTGATTTATAAGATAAGCATACACACAGAACATGTACTGTAGCAAGAACAATATTAAAGATAGAAAGATATGCATATACTCCATATATATACAAAATATATTTATGTATATAAATATGTATAGCTATATAGTTTCATATACATACATGGGTGTACACACATACATATATAGGGTCCAGCACAGTTAATTCCCCTTTTTATTACAAAATATTTTATTACAAAATCATAAGCATGTAATTCTGTAACATAACAACATCACACTTAAGCACATCATATGACATTTTAGGTGAAATGTTCAAATTAAAACTATAAATTATCACACCCACATTATTACCCTCAAACCACACTCAAGCAGGCATTACTTCTGTCAGACTTTGCATATACAGTTCAACAGTGGTTAGGTAATTTTTTGATACATAAACAAAATCAGTTCAATTCTTTTCATAAAGCTGGAAGAGAATGCTCTGAATGAGTAAAAACATACACTCAAATCATTTGATTCTATCAAGGTTAAAATTGAAAAATTGATTGAGTGCTTGTATTAAAATGACCTATGCTTGATTTTGCTCTCTTGGAGATAGAGCCTTTGATAAATGAAATAGTTTAAGACATCAATAGTGCTGAGAAGCAGGCCAAAGGATTCTGTGAACATTCCAACATCAGTACAAAATTGAGTTATGCCAGTAAATGTCAAGTTTGTTCAGACAGCTCTTGGTTTGAGCTCAACATAAACTCTTTTAGTCAGTCCTGAAGCCAAACTGCACACATTCAGGTCACACTGAATGATTGCACTGCCACCAAGTGAAAACGAGCTGAGATTCATTGGGATCGTACTGGGCAGGGCATTCCACAGGTCTCTGGGACAGTGCGATTTCAGCGGAAATTTTATGAAACCTCTATACAGATAGAACAATCCAATCTGTCCTGAGAAAATTTGGAAATTGCAGCCCCTCATGAATTCTCAGCCATTTTATATGATCTAGTAAGTTTTTTTCCTCAGAAAGTTATGCCCAGATAGCCTGCCCTAGAATAATTTGGGTCCTCATTTAAAAAGCACATTAATGGACTCCATCATGATCTTATTAAATCCTGGTTTCTCCAGGGGCCTGGTTATCTGCATGTAAGCAAATATTGCAAGTAACATGTGTACACTGCATTCCAGGGTCACCGAACTAAACCATGAACTCTCCTGAGGAGAGTTATTAAGATATTTTTTCTTTGTTTCTTTTTATCTTCAATATTAGTTACTTCATGGCAAATAGTTTGATTTTTGAGGAAATTGTTTTGTCTTTTATTAAAAACTTCGACTCCTATTAATAGTTTTTCATAAAGAGGAAAATAAAAAGGATTCTGTCCTTAAAAACTGATCCATGTTAGATGAAATCCTTTTTTATTTTTTTCTGACTTTTCCCTGAAGGCAGTCTGTTGGTCACAGGAAACAGAGCTCAAACAGAAAACGGCAGTGTTGTTAGGCTGAGGAACAGAAATCAAACTTCAGCGAGACCAGAGCAACAGGAAATTGAAGGTAACATCACAGAATGAAGGGAGCCACAAAGGGAGTGCTCCGAAAGTCTGGGTACAAACTCACTTAAAAATGTGGCCTTTGCCAAAAAGAAAAATATGTACACTCAATGTAGCTTAAGAACCACTAAACTACATTAGGCTAAGAGTTCAAGAAAAAGAGTAGACAACATTTCTCGGAGGCTGAAAGAGATGAACAAAATTTCAAGAGCTTCTTTGGGCTAAAAAGAGGGACTAGGTAGATCTTTTTTTTTTTTAAATTGAAACCCTAAATTTTCCCCGTCTTGGCCCATGCTGAGTTCACCTTAGTACTAGAGGAAAAAATAACAAAACACAGTAACCACTACAGAATAAAGGCTAAAACCAAGATTGTGTACGATCAAGGTATTCACCCATAATTTAATAGTCTACTAGAGCAAAATTCAGCACTCTTCACATGATAATGTGGTCTAAATAATTAGAGACTATACAATTCATAAATCACAATGTCCAAAGTATATTGAAAACTTTCTGGACATGTGTAGAAACAAGAAAACTTGGCATATAATCCAGAAAAATATCAGTTATTAGAAATAAACATCCAGAACTGTTGGAATTAGCAGAACAAGAACTGTAGAACAATTGATCATTATCTTAAAGCATTGGTGAAAAAATGCATATAATTTGTGTAAATATGTATTTTAAAAACAGTGATAAAAATGAACTTTGGTCGGTGGGCATGAAATGCAATATGAAGATCATGTATCATAGAAATGTACACTTAAAACTTCTATACTCTTATTAACCAATTTTACCCCAACAAATTTAATAAAAATAAAAAATGAAGACAATAAAAAAACCAATAAGGCTCCATAGAGCCACTGGTTCTTATGTCCTAAGGGCTTTCAAGGGTGGGGACTTTAGGACAGGTCCCAGGAGAGGATCTCAACAGAATACTCATCAGCCTTCCAGGTACAGCCTTTCAGAGCTACGGCCTCCTCTGATTGGTCCATACCAGGGCAGTGTGGCATTTACGTGGTCCTGATGTCAGCCCTGACATTGCTTTGCCTTGTTTTGTTGCTCTTTTGGGCCAGGAGCCGAAACACAACTGAGACCTAGATGTTTTTTTTTTTTTTTCCCCTAGGGCTTAATGCTTAAGGGAGTGTTCATTCAAGGGAGTCCTGAAAGGCTATTCTCCTGCCCCTTTTTCCTCTTCTAAAAGGGTTTACCTCATGACTGGGGGAGAAAAGGTCAGGGGCAGATCGGAACTGCATGACCAGTGATATGAAAGGTGAGGGGGTCTAAACCGCATGACCTGTGGTTTGTTGGGGAAGAAAGGTTACCTTGGGGCCCAGTCCCCATTTCCTAGTTTTGCCCATTGCTAGGCATCCAGGCTTTTTTCCCTGGTGACTTCCATACCTAACCCACTGTCCTTGCTCTGCTCATGTCTGTCTAACTGCCTACCACAACGGGGGTGGGGGAAATCTGGGTCCTGACACTTGTTAGTAAGATATTGATTCAATTAGCAATTTTTCATGTTTAACTTAGTAATCAGAGAATATCAAAATTGTTTTTATTTGACCACCTGACCAAAGCAGCAATATGCTATTATCTCTTATTGTATCAGAGTATTTTCAACTCTCTGATTCTGTATTAATTTATTTGGCAGCATTATTAACCATTTTTTTACCCTACAGAACATCATACTGGCAGACACTCAGGAGTACAAAAACAGGTATTTTATATAATCTCCATGAATAACACAGTAAGACATAAATCTCAGGAAGAACAAGAACTTTTTATTTAGTGGATTTTTTGAAATTCTAGTGGCCAGTGGCATGAGGACTCTCCCTTTTAAAATTAATTTGCGTTGCTCCCCTTTTGTACCCTATCATTTAGAAAGAAGGGTAGTTCTTCCTGAATGTCATTGAAACTTTAAAAACCATATGTCTAATCCAGCTGTATAACTCACTCATTTTCCAGGTAACACAGAACAGATGGAAGTCTCCCAATCTTTCCAGGCTACAGTCCAAGCATTTTTTGTCATGTGAACTTATGACCTGGAAAGAAAATCAGCTGTTCCAAATGTGTCTCTGGAATTTCAGAAGGTAGTATGCAGCCTATCCCAGACCATGAAAAGAAAATCACGATGGGCATCTCTAGGATTTTAGGATATCAGTCATGTGTTACCTAATAGCATTTAGATCACTGCTGAACCACATAGAGGAAGATCATCTCATGAGATTATAATGGAGGTGAAATTTTCCCATCTCCTTGTGACATTGTAGCCATTCTAAAGTTGCACTGCAGTGCATTACACAGATACTGTAAATGTGCCCACAATATTCAGTAAAATAATATGTTTTGCAGGTTTGAAGTCCAGGAGCTGTAGGGGAACAGAATTTGTCACAAAATTTGTCACATAACAAAATATGTTTCTTATTTCAGACAGGTTGATTTTAAGAAACAACGTACAGAAGAGAATCACTGAAAGTAGAAGGTACCCTTCATGAAAGACATTAAAATTCGTTAGGGAAACCACCATTTGTAAAGCTGTCTTCCTTGCTGTACCAGGAAGAAAGGGGAGACCGTAACTCTAGAAACTCTGAGCAGTATGAAAGAGAAGGACCTAAATCTGCATAGCTGTCTTTTTTTTTTTCCCCCAAGTTTTCCTGTTAACTTCCCACAAGACTCTCCCCAAACCCAACCTCATCTTTTGTCTGCAGCTGGAGATGGTCTTTAAGGTAAAAAACTTCAGCCATTTCAGGGAATTCTTCATTTCTCCTAGGTTTCTCTCCTGTGTACAGGAGATATACATGTTATTAAATTTTTGTTTGCTTGTTTTCTGTTAATCTGTACTTTATTTCATGAGGTTCTAAGCCAAGAACCCAGAAATAAAAATGTAAAAGGAAAACTGTTTTTCCTTGCCTACAAAACAATAGATTCTACTAAGTAGCCTGGATGTGTAGCACGCTACACCACCTAAGTTTCTGTGAGATTACTTTATGATGGTGCTACTAACAACACATTTCTCAGAAAGCAGCCCATCTGTTAAGCAGCACATGACTGTAGATCCTTGACTTTTGGTAAAAAGTCTGAAGCAGAGTGAAATGTGTACTCTCTCTGACTCCATTTGCTCAAGCCTGGTTTGTTCTCATGGCCTTCAGACTAACAGATTCTGATTCTTCCATATAGACATGGTAATTATTAGATAAATTTTACCTGAAGTTTGGGGACAAAGTGGAATTACGTATTATTTGTCAAGATTTCCAGGAACCTCATCAGTGGACTCAATAGCCCAATCTTCCTCAGACCCCTGCTGCTGCCCAGCTTTCTGGGGTGGTGTCTAGCATCTTGTCCTTTGCATTTCTCCTTCAGTTAACATGAAAGAAGCCTGAACTCTGTGTTTTATTAAGATGGATTTGAGATACTACTAAGGTTCCCATCTTCTTGCTTGGCATCTTTCAGATCAACCAACCTCTTCTTATTTCAAACTTCGATGTTTTGAGTTTTGTCCTTTAGAAACACAGGGCCCACAAACTTTAGGCCAATAACAGTTTAATTGTGAGAAACAACTCCTAGCTTGCTTATGGGCCTTAGCATAGCTAGAATATTTTAATATAAGCCTACTGTCTGACCCAAGGTGCTCATAACTCGGACTAGGATACTTCTTCAGTTTTGTTGTATAATCTGTTATCTCGAGGAGCAAAGCCTTCATTCTCTCACTAAGTAAAGGTGTAACATATGAAACTTGGCTTGGTTTTGGATGCATAGTAATTTACATAAGACAGTGTTCATTTGTCTACATGCCTTTACTGACCTCATTGTCGAATTTCTTTCCATACACACTCACAACTTCCTTAGAATCCCCAATGATCGATTAAACAAGAGGGGACTTGCATTAAGGATAACTCTACCAGATGCTAGTTACTAGCTGGAAATAAATGCTTGTGATAGTAATTCCTATGTTTCAACTAATTTCTTCTTTTCCTTCTCTTTCTTACAATAGTTGCTATTTTAGGTCTTCCAAAAAGTAGTCATTAATATAAGTTAGAAATTCATAAGATTTATTAGGAGAAATTCTGAAACGGAAAGAAGAAGTAGAGGAATAGACAGAGAGAGCCTTTACATGTTGATAAAAGTTTGAAATCTGTAAGTGAGAGAAAGAAAAAGAAAATAATTGTCCAAGAAGACCTTACTTTTAAACTTCAGTACAGATGAGTTCCTACCACTGCCTGAAAAAAGTATATGGTTCCATAACCCAAATTTTTGCATAATAGGAGATCTCTATCAGGGAGAAATGGGCTGACCATAGTACACCCAGCACGTTGAAAAAAATTAGCCCTGGGTAAAGAGTGGCTTCTGTGTTAACATGGTGCTAGATCCATAAGGTCAGCAGCTGAGTCAGTCAGTCACATCTGCTCATCATTCTTCAAGGAGTTCTGAGCTGTGTGCTTCCAAATCAAGCATGCATAAGTTCTTCTCAGGGATGGTGTCATGCGGGCTTTCATAACTGTGCCCTGAGCTGACAGTTAGTGAACCTGGTGTGTTTTTTCCTAGGTTTCTATTGTCTACAATAGTCAGTTTATTCTACAGTGTTTTATTGCCCTCGTATCTTCCAATTGTTAAAGACATTGCATAATTCAATACACCCCAATACAGCTGAAACTGATTCCTATTTGCTATGGGTGACAATTTTTGTAACTGTGATGATGCAGCATGTGAAGGTATCAATACCCCATTTACTCATTAGCAATGGTTATTAGTTGCCATTTGACTAATCATCTAATTTCAGAACATTTCTCAGAATCTTTGTTTGCTTCCTCAGGCTGCTTCAGATACCAGCTATATCACTTCTTTTCATTTAGATTCCCACAGAAACAGAGCCTGAGTCAAGAATTCAAATGAAGGTGGGTCATCTGGGACGTTATCCCAAGAAATACACGTAGGAATAGAAAAGTGAAAGAGGGAAAATAAAGATGTCAAGGAAGTGTACATTTTCAAAGTGGTTACCCATATGAAGAGCTGCATCTCATTCTTCCTGGGACATTATGGGACTGTGTGGAACATGGGCCTTTTAGTTTTCGTACCATAAGGATGAGAAAGTTGAGGTATTCATCTACCAATTCTCTTCTGTCATTGTGTGCAAGATGCTACCATTGTCAACACCACTGGGCAATTCCTACTTGTCCTGTGAATGGAAGATGCACAGTTCTGTGAAAA
>PVKM010037729.1:0-14349 GCA_004027735.1 Carollia perspicillata | reverse complement strand
AAATATGAGTAACTTTTTTATTTGTAGAGTATCTTTACCTTCTCTAACAGTTTCAAACATATTCTTGGAGTTTGCTTTGAACAATTAGTTCGCTTGTAATCTGATCAAACAGAGAAGAGGTCTGTGATCGGCCAGATGCCATGACTGGGGGAATGCTAAATGATCCCTCCCTGAGTGATAACTGAAGGGCATGGATTTCTCTTAAGGGCGCCTTAAACACCCGTAGAATCTTGTATTATATGTAGCAGAGGGTTTAAAGTTCCAGAATTTTAGATTACATTAGTGTTAAGTGTAATCCTTACTTTTGCACAGCTCAACAATGAACTGAAAAGCATATATATGTCAGTGTCCAGAAAAGGGCTTGGAGTAGGAAAAATACAGAGGTAGTGACCATATTCTGGAATCAGAGGCCATTGAGATATGGGGAACGTGTGTGAACCTGGGCACCGTGGATGCATTTTCTTCGTCCTGTAATTTTCCTTTTAGCACCCTGATTTTTCTCTGGGAACCAGAGCTCATCAATTCTCAGTTGTGGGGTTCGGGTGGGGCTCACCCTCCACTAACTGGGTGGTAGGCAGAGGACTCCACTTGGCTATTGGGAAGACTGTCCCTCTAGCTCGAGTGACCAGCTTAGGGACAGATACATGGCCCAACCCAGCCAATGGGAATTGGCCCTTGGACTTTCGTTAGAACTGCTGGGAACCAAGCCGTCTCTCAGATGACAGGAGCTAAGGACTATGGAAGCATGGAGCTGCCAGGGGGGGTTGCTGCTGCAAGGAGAGATTGTGCCTAAGAATGAAGCCAAGAATAAGCAGAACCAGGAGACTGCAGGAGACACAGAGAGGAAAAGAGAGAAAGCGTGAGGGAAGAAAGCGGGGAGAAAGAGGAACTGAATCCTGATAACATAATTTTGGCTTAGAACCAAACTTGCCTGAAGGAATCTTCTGGTGTTTTCACATATATCAGCCAATAAATTCTCTTCTGTCTTTGACTAGTAGACCTTGGGTTTCTGTCACTGAAACCCAACTGAGCGAGTTTTGATTCATACACCAAGAACATTTTTCTGCTGATAAAACTTCACCTTTACTAACAGATGTTTCCTTCCAATTGTGGACGTGAGCCAGTGTGTAGGACTCAAAGAAATGTCTTCCATCAGAATCAGCACGGGGCTGGGCAGGAGCAAAACCACGCCAGTGCACCTTTTCTGAATTCCAGTCCTAAAAATCCCAAGAACGGTGGGGCGGGGCGGGGTGGGGGGGGCTGTCACTAAGCTTACGTAAGATGTTTCTGAGTTTGGTTAAGGGAGTTTTTCTTTTATAATGACAA
The DNA here is from genome assembly GCA_004027735.1 of Carollia perspicillata. Classification (NCBI taxonomy): domain Eukaryota; kingdom Metazoa; phylum Chordata; class Mammalia; order Chiroptera; family Phyllostomidae; genus Carollia; species Carollia perspicillata. Next base: position 13,023 of record PVKM010037729.1, on the reverse strand, counting down.
GGTGGGAAAATATTTTTTCTTAGTAGCATGCATGACATTGGCCTTCCAGAGATTTGTCAAAAGCATCATTTGTTGGGGTTTTGTTCTTTGTTGTGCTCTACATCATTTGCACGCTTTTGGGCCAACTTCAAACGCCAATGAATTATGTGTAGCAAGTTTCTTTTTATTCAAACACATTCTCTTCTTTTTTATTCCCAAGATTTGTGCCTCTGCCTGCAGGGCTTAAAAAAAAACCTCTGCTGAAGGGCTGTTCTGTGATGTTTATAAGTTAAATAAACAACTTTTCCCATGTGATGCTTTTACGTACAGAAACGGCGCAAGTGCCGGCGATTTATAGTTTCCAGGCTGGTTCACTCACCAGTTGTGCAGTTCAGCAAAGGCGGCTTTGATCTTCTTCACCGAACTGTCCACTTCTTCCTTGATCATGACGCGGTATCTAGTCAGAGACACAGTGCAGCGTTGCAAATCCTTCACCGATTTCTCAATGTTTGGGCCTGAAATGAAGGTCAAGAAAAATAAAGGTGTTTCTAAAAAAAAATTTGACCACTTTATATTTGTGAGCTGAACAATATAACAACAAAATCCAACCAACTCACACCCCTCCCCAATAAAAAGAGAGATTTGTTTTTGTTTTTCAATGAAAAAAAAAAAGTTTCATCAGGAGGATGTTTACAGCCCAGCGTTTTAAAAAAATCCAGAGTGGGTGGTTTGCATGGCCCCTGGGACCGCTGTGCCTTCAGCAGGGGGTTCTCCGGCTGGGCCCTTCTGGGCACACGTGTCTCCTCTGCTGTTGGGGAAACAGGCTCTGATCATATGTTCTATTGCAAACTGCAGTTTCTTAGAACGTGGTATGTCTAAAGACCATGTGTGCTGCTGGCTCTCACTGTAAACACCACTCTGCGTGGGTAAAAGCCAGCAGGGCTTTTGGAAGAGGAAAATGACTTAGAGTGGGAGAGGTACAAATGAGCTAGAGAGGACGGAGCGTCGGTGCCAGGTACGCTGGCTCTGGCCCCGGCAGTCCCGAGCCAGGCCTGTAATTATAGCAGCAGCACTTAAAGCAGCTCCGCGGGTGCCAATCTACCCTGATTTCCTGAAACTGTCACCAGGGTTTACAGATAGTGCAAAGCAAATCGGCAAACTGTGTTTATTCCAACAAGGGCATGATTCTTAGAAGAAAGAAATCTCCCTCAAGAAAAGCGAGAAAGTGTATCAAACCGGAGCCAAGGAAATCAGATGTAACTCAGGCTGAATGAGAAGAATATTATTTAATCTTCTGGAAATCAGAAAGGAAGTGACTTAACCCCTTTCATTTTTAATACCAGTTGTGTTAAAGTATAGCAAAGCTTGAAAAATAATGAAAAGATGGTGTGCCAAATATAAAACCCTCTTTCAGTGTTATGTTGTCTGAAAGTTCTAACAGAACTGAATTCGTGTCAGAAAGATTGTTATCTGAAGACATTCCAGCCCTCAGACTCATGTTTGTTCCGTGCAAGTTCAGAACTTGTATATCAGGGGAACATTCAGCATTCACACTTCAGGAAGGGCTCCTGCATTAACATTCGTTTTTAGAAAACGCTAGGGTAGAAAGTACTTGTGGTGCAAATTTATCCATGACTACAAAGAGAAGAACGGTCTCAGAGAGGCGGAGAAAGGGGATAGAATTCCACTGAAACATTCAAGACCTTTGATTAATGTGGGAGGAATCACATCTGGCTTTCAATCTCTGTGGGTCAAGGAAGGAAACACAATTTCCTGGGCATCTCTCTTGAACTCACAGCGTCTTTTGGAAAATTCTGTCATTCTGGCACTTCTCTCTGTGTGCAAAATACGTTGAATCATTTGTGCAAAAGAAATCACTTTACCTCTTTTCTTTGCCAACTCATCTGGCTTTATTTCAAGATGAGCTGCGGGGGCATTGGAATTAACAGGAGATGTTTTTGCCTTAGGCTTGCTTGGGTTACAAGGCTGCTCGGCTGACCACTGTAGGCCCTCTGACCTCTCTGGTGTCCCGTGTATAGCTTTGGGGTTGCCATCTAAGGGTAGTTTCTGTTGCAGTGGTCTGTTGCCTTCTGTAAGAGAACACCAAATAATGACTGTGAAGTGATAAACTAACAACACGAATGACAAAGTGATGGAGGATGGCAAGATTTTCTTTTGTTTACATGTGGGCGATGACGCCTTTCATCGCAAACAGTCAAGAAACTGTTTTAAAAGAATCCCCAGCAGATTAGAGGATGTACTAGAAATAGAAAGAGCCTTGTACTTGGAGCCAAATCGTGGGTGTTGGGGCTCTGGTCATTACTTACAGGGTGACCCTGGGCAAGCCACTGCACATCTCTGAGCCTTAGTTTTCTCACCCCGAAGTGATCAGGAGGCATCCCTGAGATACTTAGGAGGATCAGGTGGGTTTTTTTTTTTTTTTTTTTCCTCATTCGGAAAAGGCACAGATGTCTTCAAGTGTGATTTCATGTTGAGGCTATAAAAATGTAGCCCTCCTATCTCCAAGTGTTCCATTAATGTCTTATTTTGAATTAATGAAGGCAGGAGAGTGATTGGAGATCGGGCAAGAACGAAGTGACAACAGGTACTATAATCATTTCATCGAATTTATGGAGGGATTAAATCAGAAAACAACATTATAATATCTCGACTATATTTAAAATCTAGGGAGTCAAGATTCTCTCTGGAGCTCTAATAGATGTTGCAATAAATTAGCAGCACATTGCTCTAGGCATCTTTTAAATGTAAGTTCCCATTTAGTTATTATTGCTGGAGTGAATTAAAAGGCACCTTAGTGGCTGGAGAAAGAAATGTATCACCCTTAACATCTTACTTACTACCAGAGAGAGCTTTTGGTGAGGAGAAAAAGGGAAGCAGTATGGTTTTGAAGGCCTGGTTCTTGGAGAAAGCTGGGTGTAGCAGAAAAAGTGCAGGTTTGGGTGTGGGAGACCCATGTCCTGATCTTCCCTAGGTACTGATGATCCTGCAGGAATGACTTCACTTTTCTGGCTGCCTGTGGCGCTCACTCAAACAGAGCACAACGTCATTTCAATGAAACTCCCTTTTCAGACACTGACCTGTCTCACTTCTCTCTGCTCCCACTGTGCCTTGTAAAAACTTAGTGGACTATGTTTTAACATGATACTTACATGTCTGCCCCTTGCCTTTGCCTTGGAGAGACTATGACTTCCTTGAAGGCCAATATTAAAATATGATTCATTTTGGAGGCCCCAGTACTTGTGTCTGGCTCAACAGCTAGCTGTAGAATTGTGATTGACTTAAAAGTACACTTAGATTTTATAGAAAAAAAAAAAAAAGAAAGAAAGAAAGGACAGTTTTCCTGACACCATCACAAACATTACAGAGACTGAACTCAGAGAGTGTAAAAGAATATGATCTGGGTCCTAGTCGACTTGATTTTAGACATTAGCTCACTTATGAGACATGTAAGTTTGAATCCATCATTCATAACCTACAATCAGGAAAGCACAGCGTATGTTTTATGGGCTGAATGATGAGCACTCTTTAAATTTACTTAAAGGGAGATTACGGTACACCAGGAAATGTTCAACAAAGGCAGTGAACACAGTAATTAAATACCGAAAACAGCATTTCCTCCCATAATGAAACATTTAATAGAATCCCCAGAAGATTAGAAGATATACTAGGAATACAAAGAACCTTGTACTTGGACTCACCAGACCTGGGTAGGTGTTCGGACTCTGGTAATTACCTGCTAGGTGACCCTGGGCAAGCCACCTAACATCTCTGAGCCTTAGTTTCCTCACCCGGAAAGGTTCTTAGGAAGCTTTAATTACACTAAAGTGGAAGTTCACTGTTGGCCGTGGTGGTCAAACTTCAGTGTGCATGACAATCTCAGAGGTTCCAATTCATCACAGAGGGCCGAGGATTCTGCCCATCAGGTTATTCTGTGGGGTGAGGATGGGTGCCCACCTGGAAAAATTCTACCGTGTAAGATGAATAAGTTTCTAATGAGTCTGTAAGTGTTTTGTTAAAACAGGGCCGAGGATTCTGCCCATCAGGTTATTCTGTGGGGTGAGGATGGATGCCCACCTGGAAAAATTCTACCGTGTAAGATGAATAAGTTTCTAATGAGTCTGTAAGTGTTTTGTTAAACTTAAAACAGTGATTAAGTACAGGTTGGTTGCAACTCACTCCCTCTCTAAATCATAGTGAAGATTCAGCTTTGATGACATATTATAAATTGAGAAACTAAAATAAAGTACATTGTGAATGATGTAGTAAATTAGTCTTATTCTTAAAAATGAGGGGATTTACATGATAACCTGATGGAATTAATGGCCTAAGGAAAGAAATTATTCTGTGGAATGCAAAAGAATTTTACTGAAGATAAGCATGCAAATGAGCATAGGCTCATTAATCTAGAGTTGAAAATATTTTTGTTTGTGTATCAGAAAACTGATGTGCGGGCTATTGGTTGATTTCATCATTCATCCAACATATACTTATTGAGAAATTGGAGTAGAAGTATTTTTCTTGGAGGGGGTTCCTGAAGAACTGTCTCATTATTGGTGGGATCACTGAACACTGGGATGATATGGAGTTCTCAAACACTACTTGGCTATACTATTTGCACACGTATTTTCAAATGTAGTAAAACTCTGAAAGCTCTTTCAGATGAAAGTTGGTAGGGGTTATTCGGCTATAACAGAATTAGGTTCATTAGAATAATGGGAGTTCTCCCCTGGCTCTAGTAGTTTTCCTCTAACATTACAGGCCAGAATTCCCAACAATTCTCTGCCTTTCTGGACTCCACTTGTAAACTTCCACAGACGGTAGCTGACTTAGCATTGATTCATAGCACTGTCTAATAAGGTACCCGCTAGCCACCTGTGACTGTGGAACACATGAAATGAGGCTTGTCTCAACTGAGATGTGATGTAAGTGTAAAATACACACTCAAATTTACAGACTCAGTACAAAAAACCTTTGATAATTTAAAAACATTGATCACATCTCAAAATGATATTATTTTGGGTACATTAAGTTAGAAAAATATATCGCCCAATTTAATTTACCCATTTCTTTTTACTTTTTAAATGTAGCTACTAGTGTTTCTGTTTTGTTGTAGATGTCTTAAAATTTTCTACAGAGGCTATAATGAAAATGAAGTTTGACTTCCTCCTTTCCAATATTGCCTGATCGGACGATTAGGAAAGTGAGTACAATGCAGAATAAGCACCCTGGCATCGATCTTGATCTTGGAGAAATTGCATTCCACATTTTATTATTAAGTATGATATTAGCTGTAGATATTTCATGATTATCAGGAAGTTCTCTTATATTTCTAATTTGCTAGAGGTTTTTATTTTGTTGAGTGATTTTATTTTGCTTCATCTTGAGATAATCATATTGTTGTTCTCCTTTATTTTGCCAATATAGTAAGTCACATTGATTAATTTTTAAAATGTTAAACCAATGTTATATTCTTGAGAAAGAGTACATTTGGCCATGGTGCTATATATGTATATAATGTATATTATATATAATAATATGTATATTGTATTTATATGCATTATAAATAATATTATGAAGACCAAGTATGCTCTTTATATCATATATATCTTACTTCAATTTGCAAATATCTTGTTGAGAATTTTGCTTCGTTATTCATGATCAATATTATTCTGTAATTTTTCTTGTAATGGATTTGTCAGGTTTTGATAAGATTATGCTAGTCTCATTCTTCTGGTTTCTTTCTTTTTAAAAAATCTTTTTCCCTCTGTTCTCCAGGTTAGGTTTGCAAGCTGGCACTCAATCCACTGAGCCACATCAGTCAGGGTTATGTTCTTCAGTTTGGATATTTTCTCTTGACCTGTCATCAGGTTCACTGGTCCTTTCTTCTTCATTGTCCAAATTGCTGTCAAGTACATCTGATGACTTCTTAAAACATTTTTTTAGACACTGTACTTTTTAGTTCTAGGGTTTCCATTTCATTATTTTTATCTCTCCTGAAATTTTCCTTCTCTTTACCCTTTATATTCATCTTTTTTTCTGTAAATTTTAGACACCTATTTATAATTCTTGTCTGCTGACTCAAATATCTGGGTGATCTATAGGTTTGCTTCTAATGACTAATTTTTCTCTTAATTATAGGTCGCATTTTCTTGCTATTCCAAATGTCTAGTAATTTTTAAATTTGGGTACTGAACATTGTGGATGACACTTTCAGAAATGTTGGATTTTGTTATTTTCTTCAAATAGTTTTTGTTCTAGTAGGTCATTAAGATACTAGGTCAATAGGAACAAGTATAAAGGACACATGGACAAAAACTAAGAGGGGTGGAAATGGGAGGGAGGTGGGGAGCACTGGGGGGTGGACTGGGACGGGAGTAAAAGACAGAAAACTGTACTTGAATAACAATGAAAATAAAATAAAATAAAAGATACTAGGTCATGCTCCACTCTCTTTCCCTGCTTTTTTTTTTTTTTTTTGGTCTTGAAGGTAAATATTAGGCATCTTATAGGACAAGCTGGAGTAGAAGAGATGGTATGCGTATAGTGGACTGTTTCTTAAAATACCTTGATTTTAAGGTATTTTAAATCAATATACCTTGATTTAATTCCCATTTTATACCTCTTTTCTTTCTTTCTTTTTTTTTAGAGGGAGAGGAAGGGAGGGAGAAAAAGAGGGAGAGAAACACTGATGTGACAGAGAAATAGATCAGTTGCCTTCATATGCGCCCCAGCTGGGACTGAACCCGTACCCAGACATATGTCCTGACTGGGAATTGAACCTGCAACATTCCAGTTTGTGGGATGATACTTAAGTGAGCCACACCCGTCAGGGCATACCTCTTTTCTTCAGCTTGCCCTCCACCCTATCTTCTGACTCTAAATCTGGAGCTTCTCCATTCTCTGCTAGGCAGTCACCCTCCTCCTGGCCAAAGCTCCCTCCCTTGTAATTCTGTGCTGTAGCTCCCTATACGCTGCTTCATCTGTCAAACCTCCTCCACCTACTTTCCCTCTTCTATTAACTGAGGCCCTCCTTTCCTTTTTCTTCATTATTGTAAATTTCTACATTAAAAAATTCAGTGGGGTTTGTGATGAAGAAATACACATGCTTTTCTTTTCCTTAAAAAAAGTTATAGATATGCACTGCTGAATTATTTTCCAGTCAATTGATACCCATTTACAACCAACTGTAATGCATGCTATTGTTCTCAGAATCAATTCTTCAACACTGAGGACTTTCAATTTTCCAGTGACTAAATCTTGGTATCAACTTACATATTTAATTTATCCTTTGTTTGAGTTATTCTACATAGCAAAACGTCAACTGTGGTGGTTGTTTTTTATTAACAGCACCAAAGAAAACAAATCTTCCTCTTGAGAGAAAGATATGAACTTGGATTCAAAGACTTTTGTAATATATGTACGGCCATGTATGTGTTCGGATTTCAAAGTTTCTGTAAACTTTTTTTTGTCTTTAGTTTTTACTTTTTAGTAAGAGCTTTATGCACTTATGAGTAGATTGAAAGAAGTACACAAAGAATTCAAATCTAACTTTAAGAATTATGTTAAATATAGAGTAGTTCTAAAATAATTTAACTTTTGAGTTAAGATGGTTTCATAATGTCCTATACATACAATTTTAGTAAAGCATATCATCTGATAATGATTAACTTAGTATTGTAGTTTTACCTAAATATTTGAAAAACAAAGTATAATTTGTTGTTATAAAACTGTCTAAAATTCCTAATGTCTGTGTACTTAAAGCATGTTACCATTCTCTTAAAAGTACTTAAGTGAGTATGACAGCATTTTATGACAAATGATAATAATATTTTGGTAGTTCTTTGATCATTGACCTCGGAATTCTTAAATATTCACAAAAGAAGACATGTAAATGAAAATTAAATATCTTACATATCTATTTTCCCATGGATCAGTTTTACAAATAAAAAACAATGAGATTAGTATAGTTTTTCTAGACAGCAATATATTAAGAACTTCAAAAATATTCATACCCTTATGAATGCAATAATTCCACTTCTAGAAAAATATGCCAAGGAAATAATCAGAGTTGTTCATAGAGATTTATACACAAGGTATGTTCAGTACAGCATTGTTTATAACAGCAGATGGAAACAGCCTACAAGGACAATAGTTTGGTAATAAAAGAAATATGGCAAATTCATAAATACAATGCAGCCATTAAAATAATTATTTTAGAGGCCACATAATGATATGTGGTTATGTTTATAATGTCATGTTAAGTAAAAAGGATACAAAACTTTACATACTATAATATGGTATTTGAAAATATATAATATCTACATATATATCTGTGCATTTAAAAATTTTTGAAATAAAATTTAATAGTGGTTGTTTCTGGGAGGTAGGACTATTATTTTCCCTTAAATCTTACTGCATTTCAAATTTCTTCAATTGGTATAAATTTCTTTTAAAAACAGAAATACAAAACTTATAATGACCTTTAAAAAGCAGCATAGCGGCTTAACAATTTAATTAAACTACACTTCTCTACATATTTTGTCACCAATAATTCAATAAAGGACATGAAAAAGACTTGTTTCAGTGCCTATTACATCCAGTTCTAGGCACCAGAAATACAGTGGTGATCAAAGACAGACGTGGTCCCCACCTTTCCAGAACTTGCAGTCCAATAGGGAGACAAATAAATCAAATCACCACACAAACAAATGTAGAATTCCAACTGTGATAAATGTTATGAAAGGAAAGTACATCATATTCTGAAATGTGCAATTAGCATATTAATTTAGGGATAGCGAGAAAAAATTCACCAAGGAAAAAGCACTTAAGCTCCCTTAATATCACATGAACTCATCAGGCAAGAGGGTGAAATACATCCTAAGCTCACTTAAAAATCACATGAACTGGACTGGCAAAGAGGGCGGAAAGTGCATCCCTGGCAGAGACAACAGTGGAGGCAGGAGGAAGCCTTGTGCACCAGTTATCAAGTTATCGTCTCTCTTTACCCTACTTTGCAATACTGGAGCAGGACTCCGTAAACAATTCTCTCTTCCCAGTTCATAGATGTTAGCTTTGTCAGTAGAGGACAATACAGTGGTCTTGCAAGGCTCTAAGGATGGGAACACACTTCTAGGTGTTGGTCCTTATTACTACTCGTATTCATCACAGGAACCAGCAGCCACTCTCATGCATGGTCCTTGCTTTGGTCCCAACTGTGGCAGTGGCTTTGAGCAGTTCCAGTCTCTCTAAACCCTCCGGCAGTGGTGGGTCTCTTATACAGAACAGCTCAGTTCATGTCCCCCAACCCCCATAAGGCTTCATGTTTCTCTGGTAGCCACATGCCTTTTTTGTTGAGGTCAGAATGTCAGTCTTGGATTGGGGGACGCTCCTACTCCTATTTCCTTTATTGTCAAATCTTCCTGGAGATAGTAACTTCTTTCTTAGGGGTCCCCTTTCTAAGGGGTCCAAGTCTAGACCCCTTAGAGTCTTCACTTACCTCTTTTAGTGGTTGACTACTTCTTGCTGTTTTAGTTAGCAGTTCTTTATATTACATTTCTCCCACTCAAATAACCAGTGTGGCTCTGTCTCCTGACACGAACCTGACTGATACACATGGCCAGTGTGAGGGACTGAAAGGAGACCAGCATGGCTGGAATAGAGGGAGTAAGAATGAGGAAGCCATAAAATCGGGCTGGAGCAGAACACAGGGCCCAGGCTATTCTGGGCCAAGGTAAGACTTTTTGTTCTTATCTTAAGAGCTCATTTTTATTAAGAAAAGATTACTGGATAGAGAATGATTTAGAGGGGAACAAGAATAAATGCTAGGAGATTAATGAGTGGACTACTGTAGCAGTGCAGACAAGAGAGGATGGTGATTTTGCAGGGAAGGTAGAAGGTAGACAGTGAAAAATGGACGGGGAGACCCCAGATGGCAGAGGAGTAAGTGGAAGCTACACTAACCTCCTCCCAGGACAAAACTTGAATTATAACTAAATCATAGAAAAATAATCCTGAATAACCACCTCACCACTAGCTGGAGAGGAGCCTTATAATCCTGGACAGTTGGAAGAAGCCACTTCACCGCAATGAGAATGGTAGAAATACAGACTGGGAGTTTGGAGGAGGTGCAAGAGGGCTGGCTGGGCTCCCACGGGCAGCAGCTGAAGTTCTGGAGGGATATTTAAGCAGCTGGGAGGTTCCCCCTGAGAAGTGTGGGGTCTAAATCCCAAGCTGGGCTCCCCAGCCTACAACACCAGAGCTGGGAAAGGAACCCAAATAACATAAGGCTGTGAAAAGCAGTGGGGTTCTGTCTGTTAGGGAAAGATGCCTGGAGACTCTTAAAGGGCCAATGCACAAAATTCCATTTGCAGCCACTTACCCTGGACTCTGGCAGAGGAAGGGCAGAGTGGGCTAGAGATGCTTGAGGATGGACTGGGGCTGGCGGCTCTGGAGAGAGAACCGAAGGAAGAGCCACCAGGACCCCTGTACTGAGTCATTCCCCATTCTGCAGGAGCCATCTTTCTTAGTTAGAGCAATCCCCTCCAAGTGGCATCAACCTGAAGGGAAGCAATTCCACCCACAGGAATTACTGTGCCCCACCCTGTGGTACTTAAGTCCTGCTGCTGAGCAGTACAGCTGGAAGACTTTCACTCTTTAACCCTACTGAAAGCCTATAGGCAGAGGTGGATGGCTGGGAGCTCTGAGGCTTCAATTGACCCACCCCTGGGCCTGCTGCTTGTAAAAGCCAGCCTTGGTGTACAGCCTGGTTCTTTCTGCACACACCCAGTCCCCGCAGAGAGAGCCACATGCTGTGGATCACTGATAGCTCCAAGCAGGTTGTCCAGGGCTAGTCATAGACAGGGTTTGACTTAGGTGTGCACCAGAGTCTTGCAGACCTACCTAAAACGTAGAAAAAAAATACAAAGAAGCAGCCAAAAAGGGAAGACAAAGAAAGAGACCCCAATGAAAACACAAGAGTGTTCTCCAGAAGAAGAAATGGAGAAGAAATGGAGGCAAGCAATGTGTCAGATAGAGAGTTTAGAGTAATAATTATAAGGACATGCAACAGCATTAAAAAAGACATAGAAACCATAAAAAAGGACCATTCAGAAGTGAAGAGTCCAATATCTGAAATAAATAATACAGTAGAAGGAATAACAACCAGGCAGAGGAGCAGAAAGAGAAAAAAACATTTTAAAAAATGAGAAAAGTTTAAGAAACATTGTGGACAACATGAAGCACAACAACATTTATATCATGGGAATACCAGAAGGAGAAGAGAGCAAGCAAGGGATAGAGAACCTATTTGAAGAAATAATGACTGAAAACTTCCCTAATCTGGTAAGGGAAAAAGACATACAAGTCCAGGAAACTCAGAGAGTTGCAAACAGGTTGGACCCAAAGAGGCCTACACCTAGACACACCATAATTAAAATGACAAGGCTTAAAGACAAGGAGAAAATCCTAAAACTGAAAGAGAAAAGCAGGTAATTACATACAAGGGAGCACCAATTAGACTGTCATCTGATTTCTCAACAGAAACATTTCAGGTCAGAAGGGAGTGGCATGAAATATTCAAGGTGATGAAAAGCAAGGACCTATATAACCAAGGCTACTTTACCAAGCAAGGCTATTATTTAAAATTGAAAGAGAAATAAGGAGCTTCCCAGACAAGAACAAGCTAAAGGAGTTTGTTGACACCAAACCAGTACTGCAACAAATGTTAAAAAGGCTTGCTTTAAGACAAAGAAAAAGGGAAAGAAAAAAGAGAGGAAAACAGTCTAACAAAAAAATGGCACAAAGTACTTATTTATCAATAATCACCTTAAATGTAAATGGCTTAAGTGCTTCAATCAAAAGACATGGGGTAGCTGAATGGATAAGAAAACAAAACCCATACATATGGTGCCTCTAAAGGACGACCCACCTCAGATCAAAAGACACACACAGGCTAAAAGTAAAGGGATGGAAAAAGATATTTTATATAAATGGAAAGGAAAAAAAAAGCTGGGGTAGCAATACTTATATCCAACAAAACAGACTTTAAAACCAAGGCTATACAGTAAGAGACAGAGAAAGACACTACATAATGATAAAGGGAACCATTCAATAAGAGGACATAACCCTAGGAAACATTATTGCACCCAACACAGGAGCACCTAAATATGTAAAGCAAATCTTGATGGGCATAAAGGGAGAGGTTGACAGGAATACAGTCATAGTCAGGGACATTAACATCTTTTGACTTCAATGGATAGATCTTCCAGACAGAAAATCAACAAGGAGACAGTGGCCTTAAACAACACACTAGGTCAAATGGATTTAATTGATAACTTCAGAACATTTCACCCCGAAGCAACAGAATGTACATACTTTTCAAGAGCACATGGAACATTTTCTAGAATAGACTACATATTAGGATACAAAACAAGTCTCAATACATTTAAGAAGATGGAAATCACATCAGGCATCTTCTCTGACCACAGTGCAATGACACTAGATATCAGTCACAAGAACACTGAAAACACAAAAAGACATGGAAGCAAAATAACACATTATTAAACAATGAATGGGTCAACAATGAAGTCAAGGAATAAATCAAAAGATACCTTGAAACAAATGAAAATGAGAACACAGCAATCCAAAATCTGTGCAACACAGAGATAGCAATCCTACGAGGGAAATTCATAGCATTATCAAATGTCAAAAAACAAGAAAAACCTCAAAAAACAATCTAACTTTAAATTTAAAGGAACTTGAAAAAGAACAACAAACAAAACTCAAAGTGAGCAGAAGGAAGGAAATAATAAAGATCAGAGCAGAAATAAACAAAATAGAGTCTAAAAAATAATACAAAAGATCAATGAATCCAAGAGCTGGTTCTTTGAAAAGATAAACAGGATAGACAAACCTTTAACCAGACTCATAAAGAAAAAGAGAGAGGACCCAAGTAAATAAAGATCAGAAATGAAAGAGGAGGAATAACAACTGACACCATAGAAATACAAAGGATTGTAAGAAAAT
>PVKM010037728.1:0-14342 GCA_004027735.1 Carollia perspicillata | reverse complement strand
TATCTTCTTCAAAATGTATCTATTTTTCATAGTACTAGGATGCATACTTTCTGGACAAACCTCCGGGTAGCTTATACAAAATGTCACAGTTCAGACTTGATTCAATGATCTTACCCAAACCTTGTCATTCTTTTGGTGGGCTCAGTAGCTATGTAGACTTTAAAAGCCACTAGTCTTAGTAACCCAGGTCCCAGGCCTGTCACCTTTCTGTAATTTGAAAATGACCTAGCGGTAGAAAGCAGGAGTATATCAACATTCCAAGGTCTTCTCTATTTCAGTATAGGAAAATTCTTGCACTACATCTAAATTTTTCCCAACTGTATTTCTTATGACCTCTTTGGGCTTATGTAAGGCTTTAATACAGCTCCTGGCCCTGGCTTACATAAGACACAAGCTTGTGCATCTAATCTTCCAAATGTAGCCAGCAGTTTGCCAGAACTGGAGGGGAGGTAAAGCTGGTGGTTGAATCATAGAGATAAACTTTTCACATGCACTATAATATTCTTTCTATCCTGACTTCTATTCAGACTCTCTGTGGCCAAAAGTTAATCTTAACTCTTCTTGAAAGTAAATATTATAATATTTACCAATTACCAATTTTGACAAGATGTCTCTTGTGAGATACATGAGTTTGGCAAAGAACAGTTTCCTATAAATACATGTATGGCTTTGATAATAATCGCATATTCTGTCTATTTGACTGCTTCTAAATTCTAAAGGTTATTTTATGGGTAAAAGTTACATAATTTAGGCATTAATGTGCTTGCCAGGATTCTTGAAATAGTTGTCAGCTATCAGTAGGGAGGAGCCCGTTAGCCTTCACTGGGAAGATAATATTTCTGAAGTTATAATGAATTTACAATTGTTAGTATTTCTAAGGAACTTTGAATTAGACAAGCATCTTAAAATGGTGGCTTTAAGGGAGGTAGTCATTTGACAAAAAGATGATCTGGGATTTAATGTGACACTTATTTGCTAATGGTATATTTGAATTTCAAGATAAATAAATAGAAGGTATGTCATTTTACTGTAAATTCCTCTATGCTCCATTTTACATAGATGCTTTCCATATTATGAAAAAATGCCACAAAATTATGAAAATAGTTAATTGATTTTAAAATAATAAAATATTAATAAAATATCAATTATACATTCCAAAATATTTTAAATCCTAATGTAATATATATCTTTCTAAATTTTTTCCTGCCATTATATTTTTCTGCAGGATAGTTTTCCTTGCGTAAAATTTTAAAATAGAAGTTTTAATGGGATTTTGAGGAAATTCAGTAATTTTAAGCATAGTTTTCTTGTTAAGGTTTTAACTCTATATATATAAAATTATATATATATATATAATTTTATATATATATATAGTTTAACTCTAAATAAATAGCTCACTTAAATATCCAAAATTTAAAATTTCACCCCTGGATTTCAACAGGTCATATGCATTTTTAAAAATTAATTTTTTAATGCTTTACTTATTAATTACATCTTATCAAAGATATAATTATACATGGTTGATTTTAAATATTAAGTAGTTCTACAATGTTTATGAAAATAGAAATCCCTTATGCCAACCTTGTATTAATACATGTTCACACCTAAACCACATTCAACCCTAATAAAGATAGTACAACTTGCAGTTTTGAATCATATTCTGTTATGTAACTGCCTGCTGATCTGCTTTATAGGTTTTTCCCCAAGTAAATTGAGGTGATCAACCTCTTCTTCATGATGTAACTCAAATGCAGCATATATACCTTAGAAATTTACTATTTTTTAATTCCTGGAATTTCACATGGTACTTGAAATGCAGCAAGTGGAATTCATATTTATGCAATAACTAAATAAACTATAAAAATAACTTTACAAATGTAAATATTGACTTTGACTGTTTTTTTTTTGAAATACAAAATTAGTCTTGGCATATAAACAATACCAGATCTAATAAAGAAAATAAAAATATGAAAATGTCAGTGTATTTTATTTTATTTAATCTTATTGTTCTAAACATAGGCAAAACTGACAGTGCATAGTGACAGCACATTGAAAGCAATTTGTTTGGTTCTTAATTGTGATTGTTTTGAAGACCTCTCAAAGAGAGGCTATGCTGCACTTCTGGTAGCAAATTAAAAGTCCCATAGCCTATCAGACATTGTCCTGAATCTGTAAGTGTGGTACCAACATTGTTATTTGAAGATGTTCATAAACCTTCAGAATCCTTGAAAATAAGTTCCTGAATATAATGAAGGAAAATTGTTCAGTCCTGCTTCTACTTCCACTTTCTTTGTTGGGCAGTTAATTCTCTACGTACCAACAATCTCCTTACAGAAATAAAATAGGAGATTGAGCTTCACTGCTGAGTCCGAAGTTCTGTCCCGGCAACAGCAATGATGCACAGAGGCAAAGTAGTGCAGAAACTTGATATGTTGGGATAACTTTGGATTCAACTAGCCAAAAAAAAGTTACATCTGTACATAGAAGTTATCTCTTTCTCTTCTCTCTCATCTCTCCATCCATCATCCATCCATCCATTTATCATCTATCTGTTTATCTATCTGTCTATCTCTGATCTATATTTAAATGTTTCCCTCATTGTCTCAGTTTTATGTGCTGTATCAACCCCCTGAAACTACCCTCTCCCAAGTGGATAAGTTAAGCCAATGAACTTCTGTCTTCATATTTATTTATTTATATAACATTTATCTTACTTACAATTTTTATTTCTCATATAGTATCAAGACTGTAAAATGTGATAACGATCATCAAAGTCACCAAAATTTACTGAAGTTCTTCTTATTCTCAGGTGACAATCCTAATCCAAGTGGTTAACTCCAGAGTGTCATTCACTTAATTCTCTTGATGCCATGAAAGCAACCACTTGCCAATTTTCTCCACCCAGTTTTACATACTTCTTCACAAGTTTCCATTAAGTTATATGCATTTTTAAATTATAAATCTAAACTAATTTCTACTAACTAATCCTCTCCTTTGATGCATTAACTGTTTCATTAGAGCAACTGCCATATCAAATCTTAAAGTCATTCTATAGCATGAGCAAGTGATATAATGAAGAAGAAAAACCACCCCCTTATCATGATGAAAAAAAAAAACAATTGAAGTAGAATGAAGGAATGCATTCAGAGGGTAAAAATACATCCCCACTCAACTTCAGTTCACTAAAGGCAGAAGTCGT
Organism: Carollia perspicillata; assembly: GCA_004027735.1. Classification (NCBI taxonomy): domain Eukaryota; kingdom Metazoa; phylum Chordata; class Mammalia; order Chiroptera; family Phyllostomidae; genus Carollia; species Carollia perspicillata. Next base: position 11,143 of record PVKM010037728.1, on the reverse strand, counting down.
ATTCTCCTCGCTCATGTTTGCATTGTCAAACTGTGCTCATTCCTTGATAATCGTTCAACAATTTGTAAAAATTAGGCAGTAACCAATAGGCAACTCCTGACCTTAAAGATCTTGAATAAAAGATGCACCAAAGAGATGTGAGTAGGAATCTATTCCCATGAGGTGTGAGCTGTTTAATTTTAAGTGCAGTAATCTGATGTCATTAATGTTGTTATATCTCATTTGGTGGTAAGTGACAGAAATCCAACTACAGAGAAAACAGGCAAGGGAAACTATATTGAATACATAGTGGGACATGTGATACAGTTTGGAGGAAGGTTAGATAAGCAAAGGCCAAAGAGCATGGACATAACTGGCCCAAAAGGACATTGGTCAGGAGAAAGAAAATGCTGCCCATCTCTTGGGAGCATTTCTGCTGACATTTTCTGAACTGTATGTGTCAAGGGTTATCTGTATCACTGCTGTAAGTTAGGAGCCAGTCTGGCTGATATTTAAATCACTTTTTTTTCAACAGACCATGAAATCCATGATGACTTGGGTTCTTGAAAACGGCAAGAGGGAAGGAAGCTTGCCAACAAAAAGTATACTTTTTGTAAATCTGTCCAATAAAACATGTTTTTACTTGTTCTAACTTCAAAACAAACAAAACCTAAAAATAAAATATATGTAAATTTGTGTTTAACCCAAACTAGGGGAAAAGTACTGTATTTACTTTTTTAATATTTCTAAAGCTTTCCTTCTCTCCTTGTACAAATCTATCATAGCACCCTCCAGTTTAGAGAGGGTACTCCATAAAAGCTTGGACTTTCTTTTCTGGTGCATTGCTAGTCCTGGACTAGTGCTTGGTAAGTACAAAATAAATATTTGGTATATCTCTATGTTAATAAAAACAGAGACACATCATTTTAACAAACTATAGTGAAGAAATATAATTGGTTACAAGTGATAAAAACAATATGACTTTTTTGAACCTACTAAATGCCTGGCACTGTGCTGTTTTAGCCTTGTTATTTCATTATATCTTTACTCCCTCCCACATTAAAAACAAGGTACAATTTTTCATATTATAAAGATAAGAATACAAGCCCTTGATAAGTTTTATTAACTGTGATATATTCTTGAGAAATTGCCAGAAACGTGTTTGATCACAAATAAATCTTGTTGCAAAGCCTATGTTTTTGTTATGCCATCTGGTTTACTTTACTCTCTGGACATAAATTTGAAAAATGAATATGTGGGCTGAATTTATAATATAATTAAAGGAACCAAAATATCCAAGTGCATTCTCTTGAACTCTTTTGGCTAAAATGTATAAAGAGATAATTTTACTGTGTAATAAATGACATACATTATCCATCAAATCTTTTAGGTGCTTAGGTTCATTTTATATTAGACAAAACTATATTAGTTTTCTCTTTTTAAATCCAATCTTTAAAGTCTTCCCAAGGCTAAAGTTAATAAGCACTCCTCTACAACCTTCTGAGCTAATATGTCAGAGGAGGAAGATAATTTGCTAAAACAGTATGTATTTTCCTGTGTTTTCCTTCTCATATCTGAGCCCCCCATTTTACCAAGGCCCCCACTCATATGTAGGTGACCATTTGGAATCAAATTGAAAGCCAAATGCTTCAGGTGGGATCCTGTGCCTCTTCCCACCTGATCAGTTTTGAGTAACCATTTCAGCTTTACCTTAAATTTTAGTTTATTATTTTTTAGCAGTAAATTAGAAATAGATTTTAGCTTTTATCTTAAAACAATCTGATTTTCAAAAATAAAGCAAAAGTAAAATTTGATGAACTAAAATAAAGATGGCATGTAATTGAAAAAGTATATTTGATTTTGTCTTGGATAATTTGCCCTTTACAGCAGCAACTGGTGAAATCAGATTACTACGTAGTAGACTTGGTTGTATTAGTTATATACAAGTTTCTGATGCCTAAAATAATTAGCTGAATAATACCATTGTTCAGTCAATAAAAATCTATTTATATTTTGATGTATTCTTCATTAATTTTCACTTAGTATATTTGGACACACAATTAGGATACAGAGCTACTTATATAGTAAAAGATCATGTTTATTATATCAATGTATATCAATATTTATATTTGCAATAATTATTAAATATTTGTGAAAATTTGTGAACTTTTAAAATCTTAATATTGTGACAAATTATAACTATGTAATGCTTCAGTCTTGTATGGATTTGATCAATGATAAGCATAGTATCTCAATAAAAGCTAATATATACTTTTAGGGTTTAAGAAAAAAAAAGAATTTAAAAAAGAATGAGGATAGTGTAAGCAGCCTCTGGGACAACTTCAAGTGGTCCAAAATTCACCTCATAGAGGTGCCAGAAGGATGAGAGAAAGAGCAAGATATTGGAAATCTATTTGAACAAATAATGAAAGAAAAATTCCCTAATTTGGTGAAGGAAATAGACACGCAAGTCTAGGAAGCACAGAGAGACTCAAACAAGATGGATGCAAAGAGACCCACTCCAAGGCACATCATAACTAAGTCCCACAGACTAAGATAAAGAGAGGATCTTAAAAGCAGCAAGAGAAAAATAGTTAGTTACCTACAGGGGAGTTCCCATAAGACTGTCAGTTGATTTCTCAAAAGAAACTTTGTAGACTAGAAGGGATTGACAAGAAATATTGCAAGTCATGAAAACCAGGGACCTACAGCCAAGATATCTCTACCCAGAAAAGGTATAATTTAAAATCAAAGGACAGATAAAGAGTTTCCTAGGCAGTAAAAATCTAAAGGAGTTTATCATCGCCAAACCATTATTATATGAAATGTTAAAGGAACTTAATTTAAGAAAAAGAAGATCAAAACTATGAACAATAAAATGGCAATAAATACATATCTATCAACAATTGAATCTAAAAAACAAACTAAACAAACAAGAACAAATACACATTCATGGACATGGAAAGTGTTTTGAAGGGTGCCAAATGGGAGGGATTTGGGGGGGAACAGTTGAAGATGTGAGAAGGTTAAGGAGTACAAATAAATAGTCACAGAATAGCCATGTGGATGTAGAGTACAGTATAGACAATGGAGTAGCCAAGGGACTTACACACATGGCCCGTGGACATGATCCATAGTGTGGGATTGCCTGTGGGAGTGGGACATGCTGGGTGGAGGGAATCAAAGAGGGGAAACTGGGAGAATGTGATAGCATAGTCAGAACAGCCTAATAAAAGTGAAATAAAATTATTTTATTTTAGATTTGTAGAAATTATAACGAGGTTCCACATAAATATCTTCTTTCAAAATTTAAATGAATAATCCTCAATTAAAAGAAATGTTTCTGAAAAATACCACATGAATTGATCTGTATCTTTTTTTTTTCTCCATTTGTTGATAAATGAAAATAAAAGTACCCTTCAGGGGCCATACTTTGATAATAAGAAAAATTCTGAAATAATAGCAACAATCCTATACTTTGGAAATGCTTTATAATTTTTATAAATACTAGCCCAACAGCATTAGATAGAAAACTGCTAAAACTCTAGCTAGGCCTATGCATCTGGCAATTTTAAAAATTCCATTTTTTCCCTGATATGCAGCCCTGGCCATACTGCAGGGTATAAAGTTTCTCAAATGTGTTTTGAACCCTACCACACACTGCACATCTATTTTGTTCAATGTTATAATATATTTTATTTAACTCAACATATCAAAGATAGCATTTCAACAAGCAATGGATACAAAAATCATTCATGGAATAATTTAATTCATTTTTATACTGTCTTCAAAATCTAGTGTGTTCTGCAGAACAGCCCATGTTTCCTTTTCTTGTATAGTTTGTATAAATTTTCCTTTTGAAATGAAATGGCTCAGGCCTTGGGATACTGGTCCCGGTGCCATCTCTTTTAAGATTAAAGGTTATGATACAGCAGAGTGCTAGTGACCCCAGTACGCTAATGCAGAATTTCCCTGTATCTTCTGAAATGCCACCCCATTAATAGCATAAGTTAAAATTATACCAAAGTCTTTTAGGTAGTTAAAAATTATGCTTTAAGACTAAAGAAAACCCCAAAGCTATATAATAATAGTCCTTTGTTTTCCTTCTCCAGTCATTGAAACGAATTATCTCTTTATTTGACCACTTAAAAGTTATCCAACAAATAATAATGCTATTATTAACATCAGAAACTGCAAGTTCACTCTCTAAAATGATCCAAAATGTCACATTTGAGATTTATTCATAAATTTATTTTTCATTTATAAAAGAGGGGCTTTTTAAAAAATAATATTAAGATCAATCCATTATTCTGTACATTCATATGGTTATCCATGGATGAAACTTTTCATCTAATATCAGACTTCATGCAGGAGTCTCGATCTAATTACCACAGCAGTTTTGCTTTAGAAAATGCAAAACTAAAATGTGGAGATTCATATTGGCGGATTTACTACTGGGGCTCAAGTACTTTATTAAGAAAACTGTTTTGTTTAAAATTCTTAGTTTTGCACAGTATAACTGAGATTCCTGAATATCAGAGCATTTAAAATAGATTCTTACTTTAAACCTGGCAGATGTCTTGTAATATGTAATATAATTGCATTGAACATGCCTCTCTGTAAAACTATAAATACGATCAGGAGACTCAAACTCAATTAAGTTTTAGCAGCAACATCAATTTATTCTGAAATGACATTGACATGAACAATGACTCATTGGGGTTTGTGTATCTTATACTGTTATTATGGCTAGAGATAGCCTAAAAGTTTTCTTCTCAGAATATGTACTTCAGGACAAAGTTCTTTTATTAGTAATAGTATTGAGAACATTTTTTTCCTTTGAATGTACACATATAAAATTCTTAAGGTATTTCCAACATTATCTTCCATCTCTAAATTTATTTTATTTATAAACAAATGCCATTATTTTAAATATGTAAATTATTTAGTTGAATTTTATCTAACTTTTTAGTTCCCAGATAGATAAAAATTAAACAATGGCATTCAATGCAAACAAATTATGGTCTTTCTTTTGTTATTGCCACTGTGACCTGATACAAGTGTGAGATGCCAGTAATACCTGCACTGTCTCTAGCTCACCTTGTCACACAATCACTGTTAATTGCACAATGATGCTTTAATGTACTAGAAGATGCATGGATTACAATGTATTGCTACACTTGTTGAGAACGTAAAGAGATATAACAACAATAACAAAAAACTCATAATAAACTTTTATATTCAAAAGCACTCCTCAAAACTGATTAACATAGAAATTCAAATATTAGAAGTACTTAATGACTTCCACTTTTTCTAATCCTCACCTGAGGATATGTTTCCTGATTTTCGAGAGAGAGTAAGAAAGAGAGAAACATTCTTGTCAAAGAGAAGTATTGATCAGTTGCCTCCCATACCTGCCCTGGAAAGAGATCGAATCTGCAACCTCAGTATATTCTCTGACTGGGATTGAACCCACAACTTTTTTGGTGTATGGCACGATTCTCTAACCAACTGAGTCACCTGGCCAGGGCCTCATGACTTTTATTTAATTGTGATGTTCTGTTGGATTATTTTTTGATGACGATACTAAACAAAGTATCCAAAGCTAAAATGATATTTTTGTAACACAAAAGTAGCAATGATATCCAGGCTAAAGTTACATCCTAAATAAAATATTATTCACATGTGTTATTCATTTGTTACATATTAAATATTTAAATCCATATTTCTACCTTTTGAGAAGCCAAATATATATCATTTTTTAAAAAATAGGAGACATTCACTTCTCTCATATTCCCCCCTTATGCTATAAGAATTAGTTATTATATTCACAAAATAAAAGGATATAAGAGAAAATAAATATACATTACTTGTTCTTGAATAAGGTTAGAAAAATATAGAAAGTTAATTTTGCCCTAGAAAAATCAGAATATAGTGCATTAGACAATTACTAAAAAGTATTAAACAATGCAATGTAGTCATATAGATTTAAACAGATATATACAATCATATACAGTATTAAGTAGAATATAGTAACCAATGCAAAGGAGTTATAATATTATTAAAACACATGTTATAAAAATACTTAAGCAATAAAATTCAAAAGTATTTAGTACAAAATATCATTATAGTTCTCTATACTTATTTATGTCTATGAAGCAAAAAATATTTATACTTCATTATGCATTTATATTAAAACTCAAACTATGTTACCACAAGGAAGATAGATTGATTACATTAGGTCTTCTCCACTCCCATAAACTGAACTTCATCCTTGTATTTTGTAACCCCTTTCCATCTGTGGAGTTTCATTTTTTTTTTTATTACTTGCCAGTTTCTGCTTCCCATTTTCCTTCTTAAAGATTGTCTTAGAACAGGATAATGGAGAGATATCACAGCTTCAAACAAGTGAAAAACCTGTGAAAGTAGTCTTGTTGTCCCAGGTGAGATCATCCTAGACCAGCCCACAGCTAGTCAACACCTAAACATGAGCAAAAGCTCAGCTGAAATCAACAGAGCCTCCCACGTGGCCCACAGATGATCGCATAAGCGTGGATGAGTGAGCCTGGTCAAGCACATGGGCACACACAACAAGGCCAGACAAGTCAGAGATTCAAAAGGAATAATAAACGCTTTTTTTTAAGCCAGCAGATGTCGAGGCGGTATGTTATGTAGTATTAGACAATGGCTTTTTGAAAAGAGATTTGGCCATTCAAGATTTAATTTAAAATTTTTTCAGATTTTATTAAACTAGTTCACATTTACAAGACCAAACAAAGCTAAATGAGGGAACAATCAACATTCTCTGTCCCTTCCCTACTAGGTTAGGTGCAGAAGTATGAAACCTACACAATTTTAGGCATAATCTGTCTCGTAGGTCTGAAACGCGGGGTGGTTGGATGAACATATCAGGAATGTGTGGCTCCAAAGTTAATCAGGGATCAGAAATCAAAAAATCGTGTGTCGTATAAAGGAGTTTTGCTTTTACCTTTAAGAAGTGAGCTTACAGTTAAAAGGAATTGAGAATATAAATCTCAGGGAAAGTAGAGAATTTGGGGGAGTGAGCGAGTAGACAGATTGGAAACACATTATGAAGAACATGGCATCAGCGATGGCTTCTCTGCACGCTGAGCCCGCTGCCCAGCGAACCGCAAACCCAATGTGTCTGTCTGCATTTATAGTGCCATTTGTCTCCGTCTTGTTTTTCTTTTCAGATTCTGTAACAAAATTAAGAAGAATAAAACTGCAAGCCTGATCATCATTTAAAATTCTAAAAATATGGATTGATACATCTATGGATCAGGCACTGGGCTGGGTGTGGAAGATGGATGGTAAGTCAGACATTACTGACTGACCTGTAGGAGCTGACTGTCGCTAGGCAAGGGAGCCTTTACAAATATAGTCAGAAAAGTGAACAACCATTAGAAACCATGGCATTTTCTATGCCTTATAAATACATGTAAGCAAAAGTAAGGGTGTGATGAAGTATTTTGATATCAGTTGTATGGTTTGGCTTTAAAGAGTTATTTTAAAGACAATTCTGAGGAAGAAAGAATTCAACGGAGAACTGAGAAGATGCACTGAGATCACCATCCAAAGACCACATTCTAGGTAGAGAAAATGGTGCCTGTAAAGACCTTCAGTTAAGATAGAGCTGAGCTTCTGGATGAATCAAAAGAAGGACACAGTTTAGAATATAGAGACTGACGGAAGCAAACTTGGACTACTGCTGGAATGGCAGGTAGAGGTCTATAGGACAGATTGAGTTTTGCATTTTATTCCATATTTACTGACAAGGTTCTAAGTGTAATTTAAGTTTGGAAATTCAACAATGAGATATATTGAAAAATGTAGTCCTTTACAGTTTTGAGAGTTATTTGGGTGGAATTTCTGAGGATAGAATTGTGCAAGTCAAAACAGGAGGTTAACTTTTTTAAATACTGCAATAATTTAGAGGACATTGAGAATGGTGGTGTTAAAGGTGGAAATTAGGCTCTTCCACATGATCACAAGGAAAGCATTTCAAGGAACCATGCATGGGAGAGTGTGGGGTGGCAAGATTTTTTTTTCATGTAGAAATATGGTGACCCTCTGAGTTTCCAATGTCCCATCTCCACATATCTTCTCAAGGAAAAATTTCAATTATTTTCTCATCAAGACCATGACAAAAGCCAGTGTCAGAGTTACTGCTCCATATTAAAGAACAGCCGAGCCCAGCATCCAGCTAGCTTATTGTGTGTTTCCATTTGCAGTCCACTGCTGTATTGCAATATTCAGGCTCTGCTAAGTGTTCTCTGTCCCCATCCATGTAGTTTAAATTGTTCCTGCTGCGGCCCATCTCAGGCTCCCTGCTGGACCATGTGGCTGCTAGGACTATGTGGTCTCATGCTCTTGGGCAACAGAGTGCATGAACAAGCAGGGGGAGTGCATAACCAGGTGGGCAACAGAAAGAGAGAAAGCTTATTCCTTTTGGAGTGCACACCATCTGCCGCAAGCCCAGTAGCTGTTAGACGCACGTGGCTTTGTGCTGGGAGAGCGAGCAAACAAATGAATGGGCAAGTGTGTTACCCAATGGGCAAGAAAGATAGCCTTTTTATTCCCTGGGATTATATTAACTGGGTTTGGGATGGACCAGGTGTTCTTTCAAAAGGACCAATCAACTCCACAGACTTTCGTGGGCTTTGGATGTGTTCACATCCCCTAGTTAGATAGACCTCTTGGTCCAACACATCCACCTGCGTCCCCAAAGAATCCAGTTCCAGAGTGGGAGGGGTGGAGGGCTAATTCCCTTGGCAGAGCACTGCTGTAACCCCATGGGGTGTGAAGCTGTAGCTTCCTGGCTAGCAAGCAAACAGGGGTATGTTCTTCATTTTATTAAACTCAATGTCCAGTTCGCTTTTGCTCTCCTTTTCTTGCTAAATACCAATGATAAAAGTGGCTCAAACAACTTTTTGTTAAAGGGAGAAGAAAATTGATGTATATCATTGAGACTAAATTGACAAGACTAAGTGATAGATTGGATGGGACAATAAAAACTGAGTTACAAAAGAACCATATTCTTATGTGCATGGTATGGTATTTATGAACACAGAGGGATATTCTGGTAGTTGGATAAGTAAAGTAAGCTGGAGTTCTTAAGATAGATTTGGCCTGGAGATACACATTTTGGAGCCTCTGATTATAAATGGGATTTCAAGCCAAGTGAGAGAATTTATTTTCCTAGTAAGAGGGCTTGGCATAAGAAGACATAAGATTAAATACAGAGAAAATTCAAATTTAGTTGGCAGCTGTTGGAAGATGAGAAGGTGGCTCAGGAGACTAAAAATATGTCGTCACAGAGAGAACTGAGAGTAGAATGCAACTGATTTCAAGGAATTGGACTTCGGACTGCCTCAGGAATGGGGAGGTGGGAAACAAAGAGAACCGAGTAGTCACAGGAGGCAATGGTACCGTGGAGGTCTTCAACTCCAGTTAGGTTTGGTTGCTCACTGTGTATAATGAAAATTGTTCTCAGGGAATAATAAAACTGAGAAGTAACATTACAGAAAGAGCATATGACTTAGCCAAAATAAAAGAAAACAGGAAATGGAGAACAAATAAGTTTGAGGATAATGTTCGCATCTCAATGTATAATCTCTGTCTCTTCATTTTTTTATTATAAAGTACCAATGTTCTCACTTTTGTAAGGTGTTATATTACTTGTTACATAGGAAATGTACTCATCATTCAAACCACAGAAAATAACTTGGGTTATGTTTGCTAAGACATTATTATAACGACAAGAACTATTATTAATTCAGTGGCCAGAAAATGGGAACCAACTTCCCTGTCATCCAGATAATCACCGAAAAAAGATGTTAGTTACATAAGGATTACTTAAAGAGGAGTGGTTTTGATTTCTCACGTTTACCTACACATAACTATATCAATCTGTTTGATGAATGGATTAAAAAATCCACAAAGAATAACATAAAAAGCAAAACTTATAAGTAACATATAGAAAAATTTCTCTCACTACAATTTTGTATAGTTGTGCTATTGTAGTCTCTTAATTGGTATAATTCATTTTTTTATCCAGTAATTTCTTAGATTAAACCATGATGTAAATAAAGTATTATAAAATAACGTGTGACTAAATTTAAAGACATGATTGATTTATTTAAAACTGACCCACTTTAATACTGACAGAAAATAGCAAAGTATAGTGATTTCTTCTAGAACTGCAGCTATTTACAGCCTGAAATCATCTCTCCCAGTCACAAATCAATATTACTCTCTTCTATTCATCAGTGATCATAAAGCTTTTCAATAATTCTAATTTTAAAGAATGATTATAGTGAGTGCATAGTCATTGATTGCTTAAAGGTTGCAGCTGAAATGAACACAAAGGTAATTTTATTTTTAATGAATGAGCCTTTTTGAAAGTCAAGTGTTTTTCCTCTAACAGAACTTCACACATTATGGCTATGCATCTGATTATGGGTGAGCTGGCACTGTGAGTGTGTGTGTGCAGCTTTAGCAATAAACCCCTGTATTTTTCCACAGCTCAGAAATTCTTTTGCTTAATTAAAAATTCAGTTTAACTGGAAAATATCTATTATTTTAAAGTTTAAAGATGGATTTTGAATAGTTGAATGAGTTGTGATAATGGTAAACTCATGTTCACAGATTATTTGGTATTCCTCACGTCAAAACGTAGAACTTATTGCTCCTCCCCTTGAGTTTGGACTGGGCTGAAGGACTTACGTCTAAGAAATAAACTGCCACCGTAGGACTGGAATGCAACTTCCAAGTTTAGGTTGTAAAAAACTATGGATGCAGACTCAGTAACTTCTCTCCCTCCTCACAAGTGGGGGTGCTTTCTCAGTCTCCCCCTCAATTCCCCGTCATCCCCCTCTTCCTCCTTTTTCTATTTGCTTACTCTTCTTCTCTTCTCTTTCCTCCTCCTCCCTCCCTCTCTCTTGGAGCTTGGGGCTCTGCAGAGGTTAGGCTCCCATCTTGCCGCAAAGATTGGGAGATGGGGGCACTATAGTCCTAGATATAGGGTCCAGCCAAAGTAACTCCTGCTTGACTGTGGTTGATAGGGTAATAAAATGGGTGTAATAATTTACAGTTTTTTTAAATATTTTATTTATTTATTTTTAGAGATGGGGAAGGGAAAGAG
>PVKM010037727.1:0-14346 GCA_004027735.1 Carollia perspicillata | reverse complement strand
ATCAACACATACTTAACTTGCATGATTTGGTCAGTTTTGACATATACCTACAACAGTGAAACCATCACCACAATGAATCTAGTGAATATCCCCGTCAGCCCCCTAAGTTTCCTTGTGCCCCTTTGTAATCACTCGATCCTGCCACTCATCTCTCCTGCTCCATTTCTAACCTACCACTGTTGTGCTTTTTTTTGTCACTCTACATCACTTCGTAGTGTCTAGAATCTTATAAAATGAAATGATACATTGTGCATTTTCTTTTATCTGGTTTCATCCACTCAACATAACTATTTTGTAATTCATCCAGATTGTTTTGTATATGAAGTCCATATAGAAAATATCCAACCATGTAATATGAAAAATAGAGTCGTTTATTGAAGAAAATGCCAGAAGCATTGTACATATGACCATGACGCTTCAGTCTCCTTCAAAGTAGGTACCTTGGAACCTCACACAGTTCTCCCAGTGTCTCTTCCACTGTTCAAAACAATCTGTAAAATCATTTGCTGGAATTATCATCAGCTGCCTAATTGTATTTTCCTGAATGTCAACTGTCTGTAATCTCTTTCATTTCAAAGGTGATTTTAGTTTTGAGTAATGCCAAGAGTCATAGGGCACCAAATCTGGACTGTATTGAGGCTGAGTCACCTGGGTGATTTGATATTTTACAAAAAAACTCTGGATGAGACATTATACCTAAGCAGGCACATTGTCCTGATGAAGCTGTCAATCACCAGTTGCCCATAGCTGTGACCATTTTCTTGGTATTACATCTCTGAACTGATGAAGAACATTGAGGTAGTACTCCTTATTAATTGGTCAGCCTAGAGGGGCATACTCACGATGGACAACACTTTCCCAATCAAAAGACACAGTTAACATGGTCTTGATCTTGCTTCAAGTTTGCCACACCTTCTTCAGGAGTGGAGAACCAGTGTGAGTCTATATCTAGAATCTCTATTCTATTCCCTTCATCATTTATCTATTTTGTTGCCAATACCACACATTCTTGGTAAGTGTAGATTAATAATTATTCTTGAAATTAGATAGTGTTGGTCATTTAACTTTGTTCTTCTTCAAGGATATTTTGGCTATTCTTGATTCTTTGTAGATTTGTATGAATTTTACAATCACATTGTCAATTTCTATCAAAAATACTTGCTTGGTGTTTTTATAGTTAATGCATTGAATATTTAGATTATTTAGGAAATATTGACATGTTTTTTATACTGAATGTTCCAATCCATGAACTTGGTTTGTCTCTCAACTTAATTAATTCCGTGAATTCTCTAGCAATATTGTTGTGCCTAATGTAAAGGGTTTTATTATTATTATTTTGGTTTTGTTTTGATTTATCCCTAAGTATTTTCATTTGGATACTATGTTAAAATGGCAATGCTTTATTAATTTAATTTCCAACTGTTTGATGCAAGCAAAAAAAAAAACCCAGAAGTGATTTGGTTTTTATATATCAATCTTAAATCCTGCAACCTTGATAAACACATGGATGGTTTAAGGATGGTTTCTACTAACATCTTTTTATTATAGATGATCACATTTTCTGTAAATAATTTTAGCTCTTTTTCTTCTGATCTTGTTGTCTTTAATTTAATTTTCTTATTTGACAAATTGAAGTCTCCAGTAAAATGTTGAATTGGTAAGAGTAAACACCTTTGTTTAGCTGTTGAGCTTGGGGGAAAACATTCAGTATTTCACTATGAAATATTATGTTCACTCTAAGCTACTCATAGATGCCATTTTTCACATAAAAGAAGTTTCTGTTTCTATTTTTCTGAGTGTTTTTAAACCCCGTTCTTATCAGCATCTACTAAGAATGTTGTATGGTCTTTTTGGTTAACTTTGATAATTTACTAAATTGCACTGATTGATTTTTGAATGGGTCAGTCCCTTTTGCCCTCTTAATATAAAGTTAACTTGTTCATGACAAATTATCCCCTTCACACAGTTTTGGATTTTTGTTAATTTCTTTTTTCAATTACAGTTGACGATATTATGTATCAGGCACACACCTCAGTAGTTATATATTATACAAATAACTAAATGATCATTCTGATAAATCTCATATCAATCTCATACAATACATTGTTATTTCAATATTATTGAATTAATTCCCTATGCTGTACCTTATATCCCTATGACTACTCTGTAACAAATTTGTACTTCTTAATCCTTTTACTTGTGTCATCCATCCCCCCAAGGCTCCACCTATCTGGTAACTGTAAAAACTGTTTTGTGTATCTGTAAGTCCATTTATGTTCTGCTAGTTCATTTTCTTTTTTATTTAATTTTTGATAAGTATGTATTTATTGGCATTTTATTATTCATATTATTTATATAATTTTTCCCATTGTCTTTTTTAAGACTCTTTAACATTTTAAGTAATACTAGTTTGGCAGTGATGAATTCCTTTAGCTTGTTTTTGGAACTTCTTTATCTGTCCTTTGATTCTCAATGATAACTTTTCCGGATAGAATAATCTTTGTTATAGTGTTGTAGGTCCTTGCTTTTCATGGCTTATAATATTTCTTGACAATCCTTTCTGGTCTACAAAGTTTCTGTTGCAAAATCAACTGACAGTCTTATGGGAGCTCCCTTTGTAGCTGCTTTTCTCCTGCTGCTTTTAAGATTTTCTGTCTTTAAACATTGGCATTTTAATTATGATATGTCTTGGTATGGGTCTCCTTGGGTTCATCTTGTTTGGGATTTTCTATACTTCCTGGAATTTTATATCTATTTCCTACACCAGGTTAGGGAATTTTTGTCATCATTTTTTTTTTTTCAAAAAGTTTTCCAATCACTTGTTCTCTTGCTTCTCCTTCCAGCACCCCTATGATACAAATTTTGATACACTTGTAGTTGCCCCAAAGCCTCCTTATACTATCTTCATTTTGGAGGGATATTTTTTCTTTTCTTTTTGCTGATTGTTTTTTTTCTTCCTCATATTTCAAATCTCTGATTTGATTTCAGCTTCATCTACTCTACTGTTGATTCCCTGTAAAATATTCTTCATTTCAGTTAGTATATCCTTCATTTCTGACTGGTTCTATTTTACAGTTTCATGTTCTTTTTTATGCTGTTAGGTCTTCATTAAATTCACTGAGCATCTTTATAACCAATGTTTTGAAATCTGCATCTAGTAAACTACTTGTCTTCGTTTTGTTTAGCTCTTTTTCTGGAGTTTTGTTATGTTCTTTCATTTGAAACATGTTTTTCTTTCTCCTTGTTTTAGCAGCCTCCCTATGCTTGTTTCCATGAATTAGGTGGAGCTGTACATCTCCCAGGCTTGGTAGAGTGGTGTTATGTACTAAGTTTCTTTAGGGTCCGGTGGCACAGCCTTCCTGATAACCCAAGTTAGGCATTCCAGGTGCATCCCTACCCCCATGTGGGCTGTGTATAGCCCATTACTGTAGGTGAGCCTTGATTACTGTTGGCACATCAAGGGTAGGGATTTACTCCCAGGCCAATTGGCTGCAAAGACTGGCTACTGCCACTGACCACTGTGGAGTATTAGCTGTGCAGGAGCCCATACCACAAAACAATATTTACCTCAATAGGGCTCTGGTGCATGCTGAGTCCACCCTATGAGTATGTCACTGTAGAGATGGCTGGGTGGTGCTTGGATGTGGTCTGAAGCTATATGACAGGTACACTGACTCCGGGGCCTCCCCAGAGGTGCAGGCCAAGGTCAGCTACCATCTCTGCCCTGCCCAGGGCCACCTAGCATAAGCTAGAAAGTGATATGCAGATGATTGACACTTGTGCTGGCTTAGAGGTACCCAGGCAAGGCCAACCTGGAAACCAAAGCTGTATGTTGCTAGTGCCAGGCCTGGGGCCACTTAGCAAGAAGTACAGAGAACACTGAGGCAAGATGCTGGTCATTTACCTAAATTTTTCTGAGTCATTCTTTTACATGTAGACATTCATTTTTTATTTCTAAACACCATTTGTTGAAAAGACTACATTTTCTTCATTGAGTGCTCTTTGCACCCTTGTCAAAATCATTTGCCCATATATATGAGAATGTATTTTGGTTCTCCATTCTTCTTTATATGTCTGTCTTTATGTCATTACCATACCATTTCAATCACTTTAGCTTTGTAGTAACTTCTAAAATTGGGAAATGTGAGTATACCAACTGTTCTTTTTTTCCCCCCAAGATTATTTGGTTATCCAGGGTCCCTTAAGGTTCTGCACAAATTGTAGGATTTTTAAAAATTTCTACAAAATGGCTATGTATTAAAATATACAACAAATAAATCAAATTTATTTAATGTATTTTCTTAGACATTGAAAATGTAGTCATATTTCAAAAATCATGAAGTAAAATAGAAAGATACCTAAAAATGTTAGATTTATAGTACAACAGATTTATAGTACAACATTGAAAAATAAAAATCATTCTATTTGATAAATTTTAGTAAAATATATTTTCCTTTTTTTTCTTGACATACTCTTTGGATATAATCATTTGAAGCTTTGTTACATTGAGCAAATATGCATACAGAAGTCAATATACCCTAGCAATTACCAATATTCTTAGTTTCATTCACTTTTTACTGTTCCTGTATTTCTCTGCCATTTAGTAATATAATTACTATACTGGATGTTCTCTATTTTGTGTAAAGTTATCCTTCATCCTTTGCAGTACAGTTGAAAACATGATGCATTGAAAAATGCTCAATGTAAAATTAATACAATCCAGCTTGCTTACTTTTAAGAACAAATAAAAATGTTTCTTTAATATTATGATTTAGACCTCTGTGAGTTAGCCTGTACTGATCATACAAGAAGGCTGCACTTTCACTGTAAAAATTAAAAAAGATAATTAAGCAAACTAAAAATTAGAAACAGAAAAATGTAAAGTTCAATATGTAAAATTCAATTCTGTGTATTTATGTAATAGTTTTATATATAAATGGATAATATTAATAGTAATTTTTAAATAATTTTCTTGAGAAAATTTAGTTTCTGCAACTTGAGAACTTGACACATTTCCATCTGCCTCTGTTGTAGAAGGCCATAAGGTTGAATATATATTAAAGAGTAATTATGTTAATCTCAAAATTCAGGCAGATATGCCTTAAACCATTTGAGACAGAGGAATTATGAGATAATATTTAACAATTTTATTGTATTTTTTGAAATTTAGTATCTACAAGAAATACAAGTGATATGGCTATCTAACCCCCTCTTTCCAAGCGTCTTGCTCTTCTGTGACAATGACTTTTCGTATCTTTTACGGAGCTAACATACCCTTGCAACCACAATTTGTTGCCTTATTATCCCAGAGACAAATGGATAAAGCTGAGATATTTTGCCACTGTTAACATTTATATATTTTATTTTAATACAAAACGGGCTAACTAGTTGCCCTGAAATGCACATAAATAATTAAAAATTACATGTAAATTACAATGTCAGTTTCTGTGTGCAGCCATTTTGAAAAGTCTGTTTTTGAGATTAACACTTTCATACAGATGATTAGAGGAGATGATTATTAATTAGATGATATAACTCTGGAAGAATTAGTCAGCGCCTAAGGGAATGTGGGATTTAGTTCAGCTTTAGCTGGGCAAGAATGTAATCAAAAGAAAAAATATGTCATTTCAGCATGATTAAAACAGATTTTTGAATTGGAGACCAAAAAAATCTAAACCAATGACCTGGCTTGACAACTAGAGCTAGACAGCATTTTCCTTAATTAGTCTAAAGTTGCAATATGTAAGATTAATGACACAATCTATATTTCCCTATCTCTCTCATACAGCAAATAAGAAATGTCCTCCTAGCAAATAAGAAATGAAAAATATATAAGTAGATACTTAGACGATATATATAACCAGTAGGTGTATAGTATAGATAGTTATAATATAGACAGTATATGCATACGTACTGACAAACATATATATATATATTAACTCAAGATATATATATATATATCTTGAGTTATTCCATTATAATGAACACCACAGGCACCTGTGAAAAGGGTTTCAAGTCACAAGTAGTATATTTATCTTACTCTACCTTAATGACCTCGAACTGGTGGTGAGGATGAATCAACTAGTGGTAAAGGAACTAGATATGCGTAAGTGTGTGTGTTTGGTTTCTACATTTGTTTGGAGGTAAACTGGGAGACCCCTTTTAAACG
This sequence comes from Carollia perspicillata, assembly GCA_004027735.1. Lineage (NCBI taxonomy): Eukaryota > Metazoa > Chordata > Mammalia > Chiroptera > Phyllostomidae > Carollia > Carollia perspicillata. The sequence goes on along the minus strand of PVKM010037727.1, from coordinate 8,177 downwards.
CATTATCACTGCTTCAGTGAGAAAAAGCTCAACTCAAGCCACCAGTCACAGCAACAGTAACAGCCCAGGCTCTGACTTGGTCTACCGTAGAATTCACACTTGAAAATGCACCAAAGTCTAACCAAGTCAAGGACCAGACCTCTTGTGTGCTGCCTATGTAGCAATGACCTAGAGTGTGAACCAGAGAATCAGGTACAGCACGACATGAAACAAAATGCTATGAGATGAACTTTGGTTGAAATTCTCAGGAAAAAAAAATATATATATATACTCAAAAGTAAACATCTTTCCATGATTGATCTCTCTCTTAGAAACTTGTACCAAAATTTGTGATACTAAGCACTAAGATTATTTTGATATTATGTTTTTTAACCTAGGAGAGCTGTTAAGAAGACTCCCTGCTGCTAAACCTGCCCATTCTTCCATTGCCCTCCCAACCTGTGGTCCAGTTTGGTTCCATGGATTTAGTCACATGCATTTGATTTGATCATATGGTCTCCAACAGAGTTATGACAAGAGCCAGCTCTGATTTTTTTTTTATTTCTTATTTTGTTTAAATATGCTTATTGGTTTTAGAGAGGAAGGAAGAGATAGAAAGAAAGAAAATGCTGTGGGACTGAAATACCAATTGGTTGCTTCCTATATGTACCCTGACTGGGGATTGAACCAGCAGCCTAGGCATGCGCTTTTTATTATGTATATCTTCAAGTCATCTGCGAAAATTGGACAAGAGAAGTGCTATTATTTTGGAGTTTCTTCTTAAGATATTTCAATATTTGTAAATCTGTCCTCCCTTTTCAGGATATTCATTTGAAGGCAACAATAAAAATAAAAGTTTATATATAGTTTTTCTCATATCTACATTTTTTAATCCATATCCAAAGACATTTTTCAATTGATTTTCGAGAGAAAGCCAGGGAGAGAGAGAAACATCAATGAGAGAGAGAAGCATCAGTTGGTTGCCTCCCCTACACACCTGGAGGGCTGAACCCTCAATTTAGGTATGTGCCCTGACTGGGAACTGAACCCCCAGCCATTCAGTTAGGGGATGACACTCTAACCAAGTCATGCTGACCAGGGATCATATCTACATTTTAAAGAGAAGAGTCCAAATAATTACTGTGAAACTGTGAATAGCCATGCTTTCAACTTTCGAGCATTTCTCTAACACAGATTGTTTTATTTAAGTTTATTTCAGCAGGTTGCCATTCATTTTATTAATTGCCTTTCCAATTTTAAATATTACAGTGCAATTATGGATTGGAAATGCCTAGTTTTCTTATCTCTTCTTCTGTTTTTAATGCACATGATTATAAGCTGAGCTTTAGAAATAAGGTCACATCGTCTCCTCAATTGGTTCTTAAAATATTCCACAACCAATGAATAAGTCATGCTGCATTAACTGAGAGAGGATCTCTTCAGATCAATCAATTCACTATGAAAAATATATTCTATGATAAGAGTCAAACATTCCTAAAATAACCATAGTTGTGAAGCTTACTTGAGAAAATGAAGAACTATTTAATTTTTACCTTGAACGTTTGAATCTAAGGTAAATGTCTTCTGAAATACTAGGCACGCTCCCAGAACTCTGCAGGAAATGTGTTCTGCAGTGAGCGTCACACTCAAACGAATAATTTCTTATATGACACTTTAAACAGTCCTCCAAAATATAGTGGTATTAGCTCAGTCAATGAATTTCTACCTGTTCTTTTAACCATTTTGGCCTCTTTGAGGAAAAAAAAAGCACATGTTTTTTAAATATTAAATACTGTCTGCAGTAGTTTCACATAAATTGTTTTAGACCATTACTATCTCTTGTATGTAGAAACATACATATAAATAAGAAATTAGATTTCTAATTAAGCAGCCCACTTTAATGCTATCTGCCAGGTGTGAACTAGACTTAAGGACATTTATGAAGAGATATTGTTTGAGCAATATTTGTATCCATATCCTCACTAGTCAGGGAATTATTTAGCAGAGTTCTGGCACGATTCCCCTACTCTGAACAAGAAGATTGCTGCTTTCTTATTTGTTTGCTTTTTGAAGCAGTTAACAGCTAAATGGGTGTAGGTACTCAGGAGGAGTAGCCAGGAGAAGTAATTCTTATCCAAGAATTTCAGAAAAGATAATCAAGGACAATGGTGCATATCTACCATGAAGGAAATCTCAGACCTGTAGGAACTTTGTAAACACTTCAACAGAAGATTGGGCCACTTAAAAGGTGGTTGATTTGACTAGAGTTTCCATTTGCTCCCAGACCCAAAAAGAAACTTACAACTCCTGGAAGATTAGGTCATTCTCTGCATCCAAAAATCTAAAAGGCACTGGAAAGCCTGATGTATATCTCAAACTACTTTTTCAATCGCCTGCTATTGATGTCTTCAATTTTATAATTGAGATGTTTCTCCTTCCACCCAGTAAATTATTCCATGCCAGCTCACTGCTGGGCAGGCTCTATAGGAGAAATAATCCTGAGATAGAAGAATAAATAACAACTTAATGTGAAGTAAATTGGTCAATTGACAGAAAATATTAAGAGGATTGGTGAGCTGGGCACAAAAAGGGAGCAAAGGTAGTCGATTATAGCCAGTATTTAAATTAAATCACATAGCAAGTGAATTAAAAGTTTACCTATTTTAAAACTTTGCTCTAAGCACTCCCTAGAAATGAATGGTAACACCCATTACTGAGCAATTACTTTAAAAACATTGTATAATGGATTTTAATACTAACCAATGAACTTTTAAGTCAATTAGCATTTACCTTGCTTTTATGTAATTGAAAACATTCCATCTTTATTGAGTGTTGATTGGTTGATAGAAAGCATTAAAAGCACTGTATTACTCCTACTTTGATTAATTAAAATAACAAATAAATTTTACTAACATTTATTTCATATTTAAAAAATTATTCAAAGTATATGACAAAACAAAGATAGAAGTATTGCTTTAACAGAATAATACATGTTTATATGAATTTAAATTACTTTCAATGCAATAGCACATGTTTATATAAAATGCACTTTTACAAAATTTAGCAACTACAAGTTGAAAGTCAATTTAAATTGTAAATTTTTCGGAGCTTTTAATTAGTTTTAATTTCTGAGATCTCTGAGTTTCAATTTTGTAAATTATTTTGGGGTACTCTTGAGAAGCAAGTAATCTGTTATAAACCATCATATTAACTATTATTTTTTAAATAACTGAAGCACTTTTAAAAAGGTAAAAGGAAAAATGTGTTCATTTATTGTGTTCTTTAATTATCTACTCTTTATCTCATTTTTAAAAAAATAGTCTCTCCTACTTTCTAGTTGATTTGTTTTGAGAGTGACTGTGAACACAGTGAAACTTAGAGCTCTCTGCAATAAGCTATCTCTGTTACAGTAGCTAGTCCAATATTTACGAGCGGCCTGCTCTTTGAACTGACCGACCAGTACTGCATCTCCTCCCTGTTTGTATTATGAGAGATAGGCAAAGAAACAAAGTACTCAGAATAAGAGGTCTCTTATTAGTTCTAACAGTTTTGCGTGTATGTGTGTGTGTGTGGGGGGGGGGGTTATGTCTTTCAAGGCTTTCTACATTATATATCTCCAACTAACAAAGATAATTTTACCTCTTCCTTTCTGATTGGATTCCTCTTACTACATTTCTTAATTAATTGCTTTGACTATGACTCCAGTACTGTGTTGAACATAACACGAGTGAGCATCTTTGCCTTTTTCCTGATTTTAGAGAAAAAATTATCATCTTTTACCATTGAGTATGATGTTAGTTAGCTATGAGCTTTTCATATATAAACTTTATTATGTTGAGATAAATTCATTCTATACCTAGCAAATTTAATAAAATTTCATAACATAAAATTAACAACAAAAATCAAGAGCATTTTTATACACTAACAACAAACTTTCTGAAAATGAAATTAACTTAATCTCATTTACGATAGCGTCAAAAAGCATAAAATACATATGATTAAATTTAACCAAAGAGGCAAAAGACTTGTATACTAAGAACTATAAAACTTGATGACAGAAATGTAAGAAGATACAAATATGTGTAAAGACATCCCATATTCATGGATTGGAAGATTTCATTGTGTTAAAATATATGTAGTACCTGAATAAATATATAGATTCAATACCATCCCTAAATAAAACACCAATGATTTTTTTTATTGAAATAGAAAGAAAACAATCCTGAAATGTATATGGAAACACAAAAGACCCTGGACAGTCAAAGCATACTTGAGAAATAAAGGACATCACAATTTCTGATTTCAAAATATAATACAAAGCTATACTTATTAAACCATTATAACTTTGCCATAAAACAGACATGCATACCAATGGAAGGGAATAGAGAGTTCAGAAAAAACTCCACATAGATGCAGTCAACTGATTTTCCACAATGTTGCAAGAACACACAATGGGAAATGAATGATTTTTTTAAAATGATGTTCCACATGTAGAAGAATGAAATTGGACACATACCTCATACACAAAAAAGTCAACTCAAAATGGATTTAAGGTTTGAATGTAAGAATTGAAACTGTGAAACTCTTAGAATAAAACATAGAGGAAACATTTTTTGACATGGATCTTGGCAATAGTTTCTTGAATATGACACAAAGCACAAGCAAACAAAAGCAAAATACGAGGTCTATCTTGAAGAAGTCTAGCCATTGTTAATACAATGAGAATGGTTTGCATGACACTGGTGTAACCTGGTAGCCCAGGCAAGTGGACTAGAATGTGCATGGGTGAACAATGATGACTTCACTATATTAGTCAGTGGGGCTCAGTAGATGGCATTGAGTGAGCATGTGTACTGTGTGGCTGTTGCATTCAAAATGACTGAGTGAGTAGAGTGGCAAATCACATCAGATTTTGCATTAAGTTTGAACATTCCTCCATGGAAACTATTCAGATGATTCAGAAGGCTACAGTGATGGGAAACTGGTGACTGGCAGCTTCATCACAACAACATGCCTGGTCTTACATCACATCTTGTGCAGAGTTTTTTGGCAAAACATCAAATCACCCAGGTGACTCTGCCCCCCTAAAACCCAGATTTGGCACTCTATGACTTCTGGCTTTTCCCAAAACTAAAATCACCTTTGAAAAGGAAGAGATTTCAGACAGTCAATGAGATTCAGGAAAATAAGATGAACAGTTCATGGTGACTGGGAGAACTGTGTGAGGTCCCAAGGTGCCTACTTTGGAGGGAACTGAAGCATCATTGCCTTATGATGCCTATGTTTCTTGTATCTTGTATCTTCTTCAAATATCTGTATTTTTCATAGGACATGGCTGAATACCTTCTGGACAGACCTTGTATAGACAAGTGGGAGTAGGTTGAAATAAAATGCTCTTATACAGCAAAGAAAGCAATCATCATAGGTGAAAATGTAACTATGGAATGGAAAAAATATTTGAAACCATATATCTAATCAGCTTTTAATACCTAAAGTATATAAAGAGATCATACAAGTCAATAGCATCAACTACAAAAAAGGAACCTGCCTTAAAATTTGGCATGAAATTGAATAGACACTTCTCCAAAGAAGACATACCAATGGTTAACAGGTAAAGAGGTATATGAAAAATGCCCAACATCACTAATAATAAGGGAAGAACAAATTTAAACCACAATAAGATATATCACGTCACTTTTGTTAGAAAGGCTACTAAGAAAAACACACACAGAGTTGGCAAGGACATGGAGAAATTGGAGTTCTTGTACTACATTATTGGTGGAAATGTAAATCAGCACAGTCTCTATGAAAAACAGTATGGCCACTTCTCAGAAAAAATAAAAATAGAACTACCATGTGATTCAGTAATCATGCTGTAATTTTGACTATATACCAAATGTAATTAAAAGTAGGATTTCAAAGAGATAGCTGAGCTCCTATGTTCAATGCAGCATTATTTCCAGTAGCCAAGATACAGAACTAACCTAAGTGTTCAGTGACAGATAAATTATTGTATATACATATAATGGAAAATTCTTCAGCCTTAAAAGAAGAAAGAAAATCTTACCATATATGAAACATGAATGAACCTAGAGGACATATGAAATATGCCAGCCACAGAAAGACAAATAAGATTCACTTTACATGAGATATCTAAAATAGTCAAACTCATAGAAACAGAAAATAAAATGGGGATTGCTAGAGGATGGCACAAGGAAGTGAGAATGAGGGGTCACTGTTCAATAGGTACCCATGTTCAGTCACATAAGATGTAAGATGCCCACTGTGAATACAGGCACCTATGTTTCTTGCTGCACTGTCTCTACCAGGCCTGTAATTCACTATCTCACCCTTTTGCTTTTATACCTTTTCCAATACTCAAACTCTCCAAAGTTATCAGCAGTCACCTGTCTTCCTTCATTTAGTTTAGCAAGATCAGCTTGCAAAATAAAAATATTCCAGGGAATTATCTCTAGAGTGTGTAAATTGGCTACATGCACCAAAAAAAAAAAAAGTGTCATCAGGTACATATATTCATAAATATGAAAATAGGCAAGTATTTTTTTACTGAAAAGACATTATTATGCTAATATACATTGTACAGATTGAAAAGAAAGAAAGAAAAGAAGCAAGTGGTTTTCCCACAAAGAATTTAACTGTGAGATTAGCCAAAAAACATGTATACAGATATACACAGCCCAGGACACAGACAGCATTGTGGTGAAGGCCAGGAGTGAGGGGTCCAGGGACAAGGTGAAAGGAGCCAAAGGGAAGGAAAATGGGTGACATCTGTAATAGTGTCAACAATAAAAATAATAATATGGAAATACTTTAACTCTCCTCATCTCAGGGCCCACAATTCCGGAATTGCTGACTGGAATCTATGCAGACTGAATCTGTGTTCTTTTAGCAATTACACATAAAGTTCTATAATATTTGGTTTTAAAATATGCCTGGAATATCTATGTCCTTTTATGTTTGAATGTGTCTTCCATCTGTGGTAAGTGTGCATGCTAGTGAAATAAAAAAATCCTGCCGATGTAAAGCCTTTCATGCCAATATAGAAGACAAATAAAACTCAATTTATTACTGGGTTAGCATTAACAGATTTATCTTTATGTAAGTTAGCATGAAAGTAACTACAAACTGAGGACAAAGTATTGCACGTAGGCAGGAGAAAGATCAGTAAGTTCCTTATCTTCGACAAACAAAAGGGACTCCCCCTGGTGACAATATTCTGCAAGTCTCTGTAAAGACCCCTGAGCTAATTCTGAAAATATGTTTTTACCAATCTAGAGCTTCAGATAACCTTTAGATTATCTAGATATGCCTTTGAGATATCTCTTCATCGCTAAAACTAAAAAGTAAGCTTATCTCTAGAGATATTTGTATCGATTCCAAAATTTAGAATAAAAACTCAGATTCACTATGCGTCCAAGAAAGCATTCTGTAAATAGGGGAATGGGAAGAAAAAGATACTTTTTTTTGTCATTTATAAACAGAGAAAATAATTTTCAATTACCTTTATAATATTTCCTGTTGTTCCACAGATTATAAAATCAACAACTAGTCCTTGATTTTTTTTTTCGTATTCTAGCCTGATTCTATTGACTCGCTTCTGTATATTTTTCTTTATTGAGCACTATACTTTCACCCACTACAATGCTCTATAGAATGGGTCCTTGATAAATATTGTTCAATGACTTACATACTAAAGTAAATCCTATGAAAGGTTGAGAGTAAACATGTTTCCAAGACCTCCAAGCATAATATAAACAGTAAGTCACTGCTACATTAACAGTAAAATACTATATTTGTCATACCATTAGATTATTATATAAAATGCCATTAGATTGATAACAAGAATTATTCAGCAAAGTGGGGTTCTTGTACCATATATCTAGATCAAAATTCCACATTGAACTATCACTGCTAAGTTTCTCAGAGTGAATGAAATTATTTAATAAAATATACAATGAACTGAATACATACGATATTAGTGGGCTCAAGATTACTAGATAATGTCCATGTTTCATATGTTAAGTGATCTGCTCTTTATAATTTAATTAATATTAGAATTTACCAGTTGTTAATACATTTAGTTCGCCAGTGATGCAAATTTGAGGAGGCACTGAACAAGGGGCCAGTAGCTAGGGAAATTAAAAGGAACAGTGCTCTTGTCTGTTATGTAACTGCTG
>PVKM010037726.1:0-14328 GCA_004027735.1 Carollia perspicillata | reverse complement strand
GTTGACACCAGATAAGAGATATATGAGGTAAGTAAGGACTGGCTTCTCACAAAGCTCCAACAGTGTCTGGAAGCTAAGTTGAAGAAGGACGCAAGAGACCTACGATGACATTAAGAATGTTTGGAGCCAGAGGTAAAGGCAGATTAGCCCCAAGAGGGAACTAAGGGTCTTCACTGAGATGTAATGCAGGGTGGGGTTCCAGGTCTGAGGCTGTTTCATCTGCAGAGACTTTTCCCCCTGGAGATCTTACCGGTGTCATTCAGTCCCTGGTAATTCCTGCGACCTCATGAGTAAGTTTACTTAAAAGTTTATTCTGGTAATAGCTATCTTTTACACATTATTACTTTAACGTGTAAACTATATTAAAGCTTTTGAGAACAGATATCAATACATCACATGGCTATTAATATCTTTCAAAATGATCATTTAGAATATCCCAAATTCACAAACTTCCAAAATTCCTTAATAAATTGCTCAGGCATAATAACATTTGTGTATCATCAAAAAGATTTTCAGGCAATCTTTATACAAACCAATAGCATATTGTTTCTATTGTAGTGGTTTGAAAGATAACGCTCAGCAATGTCCAATAAAATATCCTGTAAATATGCCTTGGCTAGAGTAGCTCAGTGAACTGAGTGCCAGACTTTGAACCAAAGGGTCACTAGTTCAATTCCTAGTCAGGGCACCTGCCTGGATTGTGGGCCAGGTCACCAGTAGGGGGCGTGCCAGAGGCAACCACACATTCATATTTCTCTCCCTCTCTTTCTCCCTCCTTTCCCTTCTCTCTAAAAATAAATAAATAAAATTTTTTTAATATTTCGTACATTTTATACATACCCAGTCTTACTGGATTCCAGAGGTACTCATTACCTAATCTTTATAAAAGATGGATTTTTTAGTATGTGCTCAATGGTGGTATTTTTTGTTTTTGCACTAGCTAATGCCAAGATTTTAGGAGAGAAATTTGGTGCTGGAAATATTTACTATAGTGCTGGTGCGTAAACCAAGAGCTATTAGACTTCAATGCTTTTTTCCCCTAAACTTTTTATAGCCTCCCATTTTTAATCACTGCCAATCTGCTGATTTTATTTTAAATAGATATTTCAAGGCTGTGCTTTGTCAAAACAGACAGATATATCATTAAACTCCCTCCCAAATTACACATTAGGCAATGCCTTTGTTTCATGTGCTACTGAGGTATTTGAATTTGTTATAATCGGGAGTAAAAAGGAGGCCAAAGAACTGCTTTGCAGAACAAAAGGCTCTATAATTTAGAATTGATTGCTCTGACTGCGTATTAGCCAGAGTGGTGGGGGCTGCGGTCTGTGTGCTCATGCTTGCTGGTCAGTGTGGCAGGATTCGGTTGGAAGAATTCACACCAGAAGCCTCTGGTGTTGCTCTTCCCATCATATCTGTTATTAACCATCTCTTTAAAGAAAAGGGGTAATGGATAATTCAGCCAGCGATTCTCAACTGTTTCTTTTCATTTGGGTAGTATGATAGGGTCCTATTGCTGCTGTAACAAATTCAGTGGCTTAAAACAACACAAATTTGCTATATTACAGTTCTGGAGGTCAGAGTCTGAAACGGGCTTTCCTGGGCTAACACTGAGGTCTCTACAGAGCTTCACTGTGAAGGCTGTAGGGAAGAATCTGGGTGCTTGCTGTTTCCACTCCCTAAAGTGGCCTGTATTCTGTGGCTCTTGGCCCTACTCCATCTTCAGAGCCTGCTGTGTGGCATCTTCACCTTTCTCTTATGCTGAACTCCCTGCCTCCATCCGTAACTTGTAAGAACCCTCATAATTGCATTGAACCCAACAAGAAAATACAGAATCTCCCAACTGCAAGGTTCTTAACTTAATCACATCTGCAGAGTCCCCTTTACCATGTGAAGTTACATTTTCCCTGGCTCCAGAGATCAGGACATGGACATCGTTGCGGGGGGAAGGGGAGCAGCATTATTCTGCCTTCCACATATTATTTACCTAATGAATGCATGTTAAGCAATTTCTGTGTGTAAGGCCCTTTTCTAAAGATCAAAACTCGTGATACATTTCTTTTCAGTATGGACAACTCTGTCTGGAAAGCCATCTTTTTATTAAAATAAATCTAGTTAACAGTTTCAGTAAATGAAAAGAAACAGAGATTATCTTGAGAAGAGGAGACTATTTTTCAATAAGAAAAGTATCTAAAGGAATTGAAGCTCTATGAGCATTAGATGCATATCTTTGCCCATTGCACCCACTCCATAATACACAGGAAAGCAACGCCACAATATTGTCTTCCGTAGTCTTTTGTTTTCTTATCCCAGAAAGAAAATTCAAATCCCTAATCTCAGAATTGGGAGAAAAAACGTTTAAAGAAAGGATGCTTGGTATACCATGGTTATCATGTTTGCCTTACTGTTCACCTGGGTGAAAGATTGATATTAAAAAGACAATTTGGAATCTCTAGAGATGACATCCCTGGCTGGGAAAATATGAAAAGTGGCACCGCAGACCATCCTCATGGGGCCGATGAGAAATTCCCGCCTGCCGCAGCAGCTGCTGTGTTCCTGGAGTGATGTGCTTTACTGAGTTGTGTGGAATGGCTGCTTCTCAGAGTAAGCCAGGCTCCGGGGGAAAATCTGGTTGGTTCAAATAATAGAACGTGATGGAAACAAAGCAAGCCCTGCATTTTTTGTACAAATCTGTCATTTGTACAAAAAGAAGTCTGTGTGTTGTTATTAGTAAACCTTAATAAATCTTAAAAATGTTCTTTTGGCTTCTAAAACTGTGCCTACCTTTGAAGTTAAATATCCATTGTTTACCAGACTCCCTTGTGGACACAGAATTAGGTTTTCTCTTTACCCACCAGGAAAACATAGAGACATTTTCACATTTTTTTTCAATTCTTCGGACTCCTTAAATCAAAAGAAGGATCTATGTAGGCCTTCCTGTGCATTACCATGATCAGAACCATTCTGACTTCCTCCCTGGGGACAGGCCCCACCCCCGATGTCAACATGTGTCACAGATGATAGATGTTCTACTTTTAAGATAGTTTTATCTCTGCTTTTCTTCTCGCATCAAGTTAAAAGAAAGGAATTGATGTTTCTTTCCAGAGCTTCTTTTTTCCCCATAGAAAGTATTGATCATTCATATCCAAAATATTTTAGTAAATTTTTCTAGTTTTCCAACCTTCATTTATTGAGGGTCTATTATATACAAGACGTTGTGCTTAGAATTCATCTGCGTTCTATATATCTGTCCAAAGATTAAGTCACCTGAACACACAGAATACACAAGTTCACTCTGGGACGCTAGGCCTGGGTTTTTCATGATATCACTAGTGCAGTGTGACCCTGAGCAAATCCCATCTCCTTCCAGGAAAGTCTGTCTCCTCCAGTGTGGCACTGGTTGGTTCTGAAGGCCATTCCAGCCATGGATTCAAAGGACTGTAGGTCAGGGGTGCCGCTCTCCATGTTTACCCTGTTGCAACAGCAATGGAGAAATCTCAGGAGAAGGCAGGATGCCAAGATTCCTTCTAAAAAGTGGTGCAGTTTAAGAGAACACTCCCTTTTTCTCTCCAAGGTAAAAACTTTCCCCCTCTTAGTGTAATGCCAGAAACAAGAGATGAAACCTGTTTAAAATAAACCCAAGGCAAACAAACAAATAAAATGCTCAATTATATTAAAAAAGGGATGATAGCAACTTTTAGAAAATTAACCAGCTTTTTAAAATTAAAAATATTGTACATACTTGTCAAAATTTAGAAAATAATAAAAAATAAAGTGGGGAGGGATAAAATTTAGCAATAATCTCACTGTTCTGAGATATCCACTGTTAATATTTTAATGTGTTTCTTTATAGTCATGCAGTTCTTTAGAGTCTTGCCATAGACCGAACGTTTGTGTGCCTCCAGAATGCATATGTTGGTGCCTAACCTCAGTGCGATGGGATGAGGGGGTGGGGCATTGGGAAGGTGACCAGCTCATGAAGGAGGGGTCCTCATGAGTGGGAGTAGTGCCTTATAAAAGAGGCACCAGAGAGATCTCTCGCCCCTTCTGTCACGTGAGAACACAGAATAAAGGAAGTCTGTCAACCAGCTGATTGAGTTCTTGCCAGACATCGAATCTGCCAGTGACCTGATCTTGGAATTTTCAGCCTCCTTGACTGTGAAATTTAAATTTCTATTGTTTATAGTCCACCCAGTATATGGCCTCTTGTTATAGTACCCCAAGTGAACTAAGAAAAATCCCGACTAAAATTAAGAATACACTCCATACAATGTGCATTGTTTTTTGTATAATACTATAATATCAATAATTATTAAAAAAATAAATACCTATTATAATTTTGGAACCTACTTAATAAAATGAAGAAAATAGCTGTCTTAATCTTCACCTTTATTCTTAGATAGTGGCACTTTTTTGTCTCTTTCCCACTTTGTTCTTCATGCTTTATTTTTCTCAAAGACCTTCTTTGAGACTCAGCACTATTTTCAGATGGCATTGCTTCTTGAGAGGAGCGTGACCTTCTCCTCTCTGAGCATAGGTAAAACAGCATGTGGTTTCTGCCCTGTGGACACTTCCTTGGCTGGCGCAGTGATTAACCGGGCATCAATTACACTATTTAAGGAATGGAGGACATGCAACCTGGAAATTAAACCATTAGCACTAAATTAAGGCCATCGTGAAACAGTCAGGACACTTTATAGACATAAATACACTTTCTTTTCTGTCTTTCTGATTCACACAGAGACTTGGTGAATTCATCCCTGTTAAACTGAGTTGGTCAGGTATATACCTGAGGAGGCGTATGGTCACGGGAACCACCTGTCTTATGAGAGAAGTTTCTACTCCTGTGTATGCTAAGGTGGTGAGTCCTATACTGTTCAGGGTTCACAGAGATTTCATTTGTCCCTGCATACAATCCCCCCACATTTATTTGCATATTACTTGTTTTCCTTATGAAGTTGTGTCTGTGTGTGTATTAACATGTGTCCACAAACACATGTGACAGTCCCGAGACACCTAGTAATTTTTAAGTCCATAAGCTCAAGTTATAAGTAGTATAGAAGGATTTCACAAAGGGCTTAAAAGTCAGGGTGCATTTTCTTTTTATATTTGATATGTGCGTCAATCTGGCTAATTATTTTCTTATATCAGAGGTTTTAAAATATCACACAATTTACAATAGTCACCTATTTGCTTATATCTATTAAAGGCCTACCATGTGTCAGTCACTCTACTAGGCACTGGGGCCGCCGCAGAGAATAGACAAGCTCACTGCTCTGCCAGAATTCATACTCCAGGGGAGAGAGGCAAAGAAAAAGCAAATGAATAAATTAAATACAAAACTGCTTGGGACAGACAAAAAGCAAGGGGAGACAACAAGGCAGGAGGATAGGGAATGTGTGTAGATGTTGGTGGGTATAGGTGGGGGAGGGTAGGAGGACAGCTATATTAAATAGCATGGTTAGGGAAGGCCGGAGCATGTGTGTGACAAATCAAGTATAGCACGAGTGTGAGTGATAAGGAGGCATGTGAGAAGGAGTCGTGTAACTAACTACCTGGTGGAAGAGTGATATAAGCAGAATTATCCACACGTGCAAAGGCCCTGAGGCAGATACACGTTTTAGGATGCACATTAGTGCCTTTTAGGAAAATCAAAGAGCCCCGTATGGTTAGAATAGGGGTGCTGAAGGGAATAATGGTAGGAGGTGAAATCAGAGAGGAATCAGGTGATGTCTTCAATCATGGCTCTCAACTTACATCCCACTTCATCTAGATGTTGACTGCATATAATTTGACTCAGTGTGCTTTGAATTCCTAGGGAAAATTATACAAGAAAAGCTTTAGCCAAATGGACTCATGGTCATTTTTTCCTCCTATTTCTGTAATATGAGTAGATATGTTATTGTATTAGTTTTCCATGGCTGCATAACAAATGGCCACAAATCTGACGGCTTACAACAATGTCCATTTATCATCTGTAATTTCTGTGGGTCATAAATCCAGGCATAGATTAACTGGATCCTTGGCTCAGGGTCTCAGAAGCCAAAATCAAGGTAGTCACTGGTCTGGGTTCTCATCTGGAGGCTCCGAGGAAGAATTTGCTTCCAAGCTCACTCAGATGGTTGGTCAGTTTTTGTTCCTTGTGTTTGGAGGACTGTGGACTTTGTTTCCTCGATGACTGTCAGCCAGGTCCTACTCTCAGTTTCTAGAGTCTCCTGCAGTCTCCTACCTCATGGAACCTTCCATCTTCAAAGCCAGCAATGGATAATCTTTCTCATAACACAACCCTTTCAAAGTTCTAATCTCTTACACCAAGGAGGGCTCTGTCTCTTTTAGGGCTCATCTAATTAAGTCAGGTCCACCAAGGTTAACCTCCCTATCTTAAAGTCAACCGATTGGGAAAATTATTTCCATGTGTAAAATCCCTTCAAAGCAGCACCTAGATTAGTGTTTTACTGGGAGAAGGTGTATATCATCAGGGGGCAGGAAACTTGGGGGACATCACAGATTTTTGCCTCCCATGACAGGAAAACTGACAACTAGAACACACTAAATAGTGAAGGGAAATGTTTGTAGCTAAATGTCCTTGGGTGCACTCAGGCCCAAATGATCCAAATTTACACTGGAAATGGGTGCAGTGGGTAAGGTTGAAGAGAAGGGGAATTTGAACAGTGATAACTTTGAACCAGCGTTGATGGAGTTGTGAGAAGTGGGAAGGGGACACTTGCGTTTGTTGAACATGATCATGTGCTACCCTACTAGGAAGTGTGAGCACTGGTATAACTAAGGAGGAGTAGGAGATAGTAAGCGGTAGGAACTGCATAGGCAGATAGAAGCTTAGGAAATCAGGAACACAGAAATCTAAAGAGCCTGAACAATGGGTTTCATCCTCAGGGATGGTAAAGGCAAAGCAAATGAGGGAAGTGAAGTTCAAAGAATAATATCCGGGCCTTGGCTGGTGTGGCTCAGTGGACTGAGTGCTGGCCTGTGAACCAAACAGTTGCTGGTTCGATTCCCAGTCGGGGCACATGATTTGGTTGCATGCCAGGTCCCCAGTAGGGGGCGTGTGAGAGGCAACCACACATTGATGTTTCTTGCCCCCTTTCTCTCCTTCCCTCCCCTTTCTCTAAAAATAAATAAATAAAATCTAAAAAAAAGAAGAAGAAAAAGAACATCTGGGAAGAGGTGTGGCCAGGATAACAACCCAGGGCTTTCCAAGGCTTTGTGTAGGTCCGCTAATGCTATTCAATTGTGGCCCGTGAAGTGACAGTGTCAGTATGTACTACCAGGTATTTGTTAGATGTGAAGAATCTTATGTTCTACCTCATACTCCCTGAATCCAAATCTTCATCTTATTAAGATCCTCAGGTGACCAGTATACACATTAAAGTTTGAGAGGCAGAGCTCCATCCTGTTTCCTCTGAGAACGAGACCTATTGTTTCGGCTTCTCAATAATCTAGCAAAAGTTCTGCATTCAAGGTAACCCCTTGCATTCCAGGCTCATTGAGATGGTTGGTCACCCAGACTTCAATCACAAAGACACAGTTAGTTACCCCTCTAAATGCCTGCTAGATGTCTCTGGACCTGTGCCATTCCCTGCAGTGCTTCTGTGGGCACCTGGGGTTTATGTCATTCCTATGTCAGGCTTCTCACAACCGGCAAGCTACAGAAAGTAATTGGAGCACCTTTGGGATGAAAGGACAACTTACAAATCCAATCAGAAGGATGACCAGTGCTCTCATCAACCCAGAGAGTGTATGTCAAATAAGAGAACTCAAGGGCAGGACTCAATCTGTCCCTGGAGATCAGGCAGAAAGGTTCTCCCCAAGGAGCCATCGCTGTGGGGAAGGCCCCATGGAAGCCAGCCAGCCTGGGAGGAACCATCAATCTTGTGAGCTATTTCTCTAGCTCTTCAGAAATAATGAGTGTGTTCAGCAGGATGTGACTGCATGGCTTGGACTTATAAAGCTGAGTGCCAACTGAGCCCCAGTCCCTCCTAAATAAACCGGCCAACAATCTCCACAACAAAGCCTCCAAACAAGATGAATGGCCAGGCCACTTCGGAATCTTACCACAACTCCTTTCTCTCCCAGGATGCTGCATCAGGCATCAAGTGTGCTGAGATAATGATAAAAATAGTTAAAATTTAATGGGGTGGACTATGGGCCAGTTACAGTGCTAAATGTTTTATTGTACTTTCTCTAATAAGCCTCACAGTTCTAGGCAGTAGCTTATTTCACAGATGGGCAAACTGAGGTTCAGAAGCTGGTTTCCAATGAGAACATTCAGAGGGCAAGCAGCAGATTTGAGTCTCACCTGGCCCTTTCTGACTTCAAATGCAAGTTCTTCACATCTTAACTTTGCTCGAATCCGCATTTGCCCTGACCACCCTCTGTCCACACAGGGTATCCAGCAGAGGAGGCATTTGGAGGCATCACATGTGACAGCGCAGCCCAGCACGCCAAAGCTTAAAAGCAGTTCTGTGCAAGAGGAGGCAATGAGTAAGAAATTTATTTAAAATTTTGAAAGATCTATAATTATGTTTCTAGTACCCATTCAACAATTATGTGAGGGCGTGCTAGGTTTAGTAAATGTCAGAATGACAATATCCAGCATTTTATTAAATGGAATAGTTTACTCACCTATGTTATATTTATCTTCATAACGACTTTGCGGGATGAATAGAAGAGATACTATTCTTACTGTAGAGGAAACTGAGTCCGAAGAATGAAATGGGACTTGCTCAAAGTCACAGAGTGAGGATGTGGTCAGAAACGCCACCCTGTGGGTCTTGACCCTGTAGCCCGTGCCCCTTCCATGAGACCACTACAGGGGCAGCAAACGCCACTGCGCACAGTGTGAGGCCAGTTCTCAGCTCAAGTCACAGAGGAACATGCTAAGGGGAAATAGGACCCCTGAGAGTCGGCATAATACATGCTACATAATGCATAATACGTGACCTTTTTATTGATGCATTCCATCCACAGGACAGCATTTAGAGCTTATAAAGGGTGTTCACATAAGTTATCTCATATGGACAGCAATCTTCTGAGAGACGCAGGGCCATACTGAAGCCACTGGCCACATGTGGCTACTGCACACTTGAAATATGGTTCGCCCATGTTGCAGTGTAAAATATACACTGAATATCTAGTATATAGTACAAAAGAAGATGTAGAATAAGTTTTTAATAAGTTCTTTTTATTTCTATTTATTTATTTTAAAACATATTTTTTGATTATGCTATTACAGCTGTCCCATTTTCCCCCTTTATTCCCCTCCACCCCGCGCACCCCCTCACGCGTATTCTCCCCCCTTGGTTCATGTCCATGGGTTATGCATATAAGTTCTTTGGCTTCTCTACTTCCCTAAGTTCTTATATTAAGTGCATGTTGAAATAATTGAATTTTGTATAAGTTGGATTAAGTAAATTATATTGTTAAAACCGTCATAATCTTTTTTTGCTTTTTTTGTGGCTACTAGGAAATGTAAAATCACATATGCAGCTTGCCCTTTCATCTCGTAGCCTTGCCTACCATGTATAGAGAGTTGATCCCCGAGGGAAGGCGTGAAAGGAGGCCCTATACTCTTTCCAGTTCGAACACTTAACAGCAGAACTTTTGCCCTGGCTGGTGTGGCTCAGTGAATTGAGTGACGGTCTGCGAACCAAAGGGTTGCAGGTTTGATTCCCAGTCAGGGCACATGGCTGGGTTTCAGGCCAGGTCCCCAGTAGGCGGCGCACAAGAGGCAACCACACATTGATGTTTCTCTCCCTCTCCTTCTCCTTCCTTTCCCAGATAGATAGATAGATAGATAGATAGATAGATAGATAGATAGATAAAATCTTTAAAGAGAGAGAGCAATACCTTTTTCCAACAATTGACTCTGTATGGCTTAAAATGGGAGGCCCTGTGCAACAAACTCCATTTGCATAGAGAACTCTTGCAGGTCTTATTAAAATGCATATTCTTTTTTTAAGAAATATTTTATTTATTCATCTTTAGAGGGGAAGGGAAGGAGAGAGGGAGAGAAATATCAATGTATGGTTGCCTCTCGTGCCTCCCCCCGCTGGGAACTGGCCTGCAACCCAGGCATGTGCCCCGACTGGGTATTGAGCCGCAGTTGTTTGTTTCACAGGCCCATGCTCAACCCACTGAGCTACACCAGCCAGGGGAAAAATGCATATTCTGATTCAGTAGGTCTCTGGGTAGGACCCAAGGTTCTTTATTTAACAAGCTCCCAGTGACACTGATGCGGTGAGTCCATGTATCTACTTTGAGTAGCAAGAACCTGTAGAAGATGAGCAGAAACCATACCTTTGGGCATGAACTTTCAATGCTTTTCAAATCATGCTATGGACACAATATAGAGTCAGAAAACCACCCTAATCTTGAGCACCCCCATTCAACCTGTGTCAAGCACTGAAGCAGATGTAGGGACACACTTGTGTGTATGGATAGCTGACACCCAGAGCCAATGGGGGGAGTAAAAGAAGTGTGGTGTGCATTGTGTGGGGGGAATGGGGCAAAGGAGAGTCTTGACAAGGTGAGCTATTATAGCCAGAAACAACTTTTTAAAATTAGGTTATTTGTATGTTAACAGCCCTCTGAATCCTGGCTGTACAATTGGTGCTTTAAACTATTTTTATGTTTACATAGAGCTGGAAGATTTTTTTATAACTGTATGTTATTTTCCTAAACGGAGCTTTGGGTGGGAAGCTTATTGGGGAAAGGCTTTGATGGAACCAAACTGCAAACAGAAACTCTACAAACTTTTTTCATCTTTTCAGGTAAAAATGTTTCTAAAGACAGAATGTAATTCCTCTTTGTGTTAGTTCCGTTTAAGGTCAGGTTATAAAACTCAGATATTTTTCTGTCCTTTTTTCCCCAATGTTTTGCCAAGCTTTTTCCCTCTTATAACAAGCCCTGAGTGTTACTTAAAATCTCCTTTTCTTTTTCTCTTTTCTTTCTTCATCTCCTTCCCTCTCCTCCTCCCCCTTCCTCTTCCCCTCCCCTCCTCTCCCTATCATTTCTCTGCAATCTCCTTGGCTTTCAGCTGCTCGTTGCAGGGACTTCTTTTTAGCTGGAGGCCCTGGGTGAGGACAAGTCTTCCTTAGGACAGTATTTGTGTGTAGCTCGTGAGCACTGAACTGAAGTCCTTGGAGAAGAGGCCTCTTTGTTTTCCTGTCTTCTTCAGACAGTGGAATCTGGAGTGCGGCTCTGGGAACTTTCCGTTTCCATCCTGCCAGAGCCCCTTCCAGTGAGATGTTCTCTGATATCCAGTGGGCACTCTTCCCCGGGGAGATCATCTCAGCCAAATTATAGGCATTTGCTCCCGTAGCATCATGTTGTCATTATTTTTCTCCCTCTTGCCTCTCCTTAAATCTAACATGATCTTGCAGCCATCCAGGGAACTAAGCCTTTGTTTTGCAATTTGCTGAAAATTCTAGGAGCCTGATGTAGAATTCACAATCACTTTAGAAGCCAGGTTGTTAGGATGGCAAAAACTGGTATTTTTGAACAAAAACTAAAGAGCCAGATTATATTTGAGGAGTAGCTGGTCAGTGGGAATTATAGTGCAGTATGGTTTTTGAGGATAGAATGCTGCATCTGTGTTTTCTAGTGTTTTATTTTTTAATAGACTTTATTTCTTAGAGTAGTTTTAAGTTCACAAATAGCAAAATCGAACAGAAATTTCCAAACTGTCCATTGATCCCCTTCCCCACCCCCACACAGGCACAGCCTTTCCAATCATCAGCATCCCCCACCAGAGTGGTACATTTGTGAAAACTGATGAACCTATACTGACATACTATTATCACCCGAAGACCACAGTTTATATTAGAGTTCACTCTCGGTGCTGTGCATTCTATGTGTTTGAAGAAATATGTAATGACGTGCATTCACCATCACAATATCACACGTGGTATTTCACTGCCCTAAAAATCTTCTCTCCTTCACCTATTTATCCCTCTCTCCCCCGAACATGTGGCAATCCACTGAACAATTTATACTATCTCTATGGTTTTACCCTTTCCAGAAAGTCTTATAGTTGGAATTTATACACTACGTAGCTTTTTAAGATTGACTTCTTTTAATTAGTAATGGGCTTTCAAGGTTTCTCCATGTTATCTTACGGTTTGATAATTCATTTATTTTCAGTGCTAAGTAATATTCCATCATCTGGATATATCATAGTTTATTCTTTCACCTATTGTAGAATATCTTGGTCACGTCCAAGTTTTGGCAAATATGAATGGCACTGCCATAAACATCTGTATGCAGATTTATAGGTGGACATAGGTTTTCAACCTCTTTGTGTAAATACTAAAGTGTGTGACTGCTTGATTGAATCACAAGATTATGTTTAGCTTTGTGAGAAACTACCAACCTGCCTTCCAAAGCAGCTGCGCCATTATGCATTCCCCCCAGCAGTGAGTGAGAGTTCCTGGGGCTCCACGTCCGCCCAGCACTGGGTGGTGTCAGTGTTCTCGTTATTGGCTGTTTCAATAGGTATAGTGGTATCTTATCACTGTTTTATTTCATAAAATTATTTTTATTATCATCATCTGAGGATATGTTTACTGATTTTTAGAGGGACAGAGAGAAAGGGACACATCAAGCTGAGATAGAAACATTGATTGCTTGCCTCCCATACATGCCCCGACCATGCCCCAACCAGGGGTCAGACACACAACCTAGGTATGTGCCCTGACCAGGAATTGAACCCACAACCTGTTAGTATATGGGACAGCACTCCAACCAACTTAGCCACCTGGCTGGGGCTCTCATTGTTTTCATTTGAATTACCCCATGGCATATAATGTGGAGCATCTTTTCATAAACTTATTTATCACCCATATATCTTCTTTAGTGGGGTACCTGTTAAGATTCTGTTGTTTTAAAAATAAAGTTTTTTTATTTCCTCCTTAGTACAAAAGTAATACATGCTCAAAACTAGCCAGCAGTTTCTCATCTCAGAGTAAAAGCCAGAAAACTTCCCATGATTTACAGCAGTGGTCCCCAGACTTTTTGGCACCAGGGATTGGTTTTGTGGAACATGGCAGGACAGGGGCGGAGCTCTGGTGAGCTTTGCTCGGTTGCCCACTGTGGAGGGGGTAGGTAGGAGACAGGGGGCAGGAGGTGGAGCTTCTATGAGCTTCGTTCTTGACTGCTTCCTAACAGGCTACGGACCCACACACCGGTCTGCTGCCCTGGGGGGAGGGGGACCCCTGATCTATAGGATGCAATGTAATGTGGACTCCTGTCACTTTTTTTGATCAAATCCCTATTGTCCCCATTATTCACTCTGCTTCAGGCATGTAGTTCCCTCATGGAAGCATGGTTATGACTCCGAGACTACCGGGAGAAAACTCTTCTACAAATCTCCATGACTCACTATCTCACTTCTTTCACATCCCTGCCCAAATATCACCTCATTCGTGAGACCTTTCCTGACTTCCATATTCTAAAGAACTCCCTTCCCACAGGCACACCGTCCTCTTTATCCCAACGTTTTGTATCTACACACCAGTAATCAGCAGTGTCCCTCTCCCCAGTTACATCTATCTCTGTATCTCTATCTCTATTTCTCTTCTTTTTTACCATAGCACTCATCATCCTCTGATACATTATATTTTCACTCATTTATGATCTGTCTCCTCTCACTAGAATCTAAGTTCCCTGTACTGCTAAAACCATGCTGACACCAAGAGGCATTCAATAAATATTCTCTTTGTGGGTGAAGATCTACTGCTCATGGCTTCTGGGGCACAAGTGATGCTTTTACAGCCCAGATGAGGATGTGGCTTGCTGGGACTTAGTCTGGGTCAAGGACCAAGAGATCCCATATTTGTAAACATCCTTTGATCAGAAGCATACATAGAAGGGGTATTCCTCTGGGAATTAGTGTTCGCATAATTGGAGTCACAGGTTGGGAGGCTGGGAGAGTGAAAGCAAGCCAGAGACAGGAGAAATAGGCATATAGGAAGCCCTCACCATGGCCTCAGCTGATTCCTGCAGGAGGATGTGTGAAAGCCTCAGGAAACATCCCTGCCGTGCCTTTCTTCTGATGATACCCACATCCTAGTCTGCGGCTGACACTTAGGGGGGAAAAGACTCTTCTCTTCTGTCTGCAAAATCTCCTACAAATGCTTCTCACTGACAGAATCTAACTGGGCCTACTGGCAAGGGCGTCTGTGAACTGTGGCTTTTGGGCTTATCCCTGTAGTACAGAGGAGAACTTAGAAAGATAAGAAGATCTTGATTTTCAACAAACAAATCCAGCACAGAGTGTTTATTAATTGGTTAGGGAACTAGTTTTTGGTG